>JAOTRA010078530.1:0-13219 GCA_026260255.1 Pseudolaguvia tuberculata | reverse complement strand
CTCCTGAACACACAACACATCCACCTTTCTACTCTCCATCATGTCAGCTAACTCTCTCCCTTTACCAGTCATAGTACATTTAAACATTTAAAGAACCCACCCTAACCACTCTCCTCCACTTCTCCTTCCTCTGCCGTCTCTATAGACGTCTTGTTGCCAGATGCGTCTGCCAGATGCTATAAATGGTAAATGGTAGTTCCCCAGGAATAGGCGTCAGTCTCCTCAAAGAAAAAGCAATAAAATGAACGGATAGATGTTATCTATCTTAATATTTGCATATATGTTTTATTCCACAGTCCTAATAAAAATCTGCCTACTGTATCTTTAATTATAGAATAATAAACATAATATGATGGCGGCGCGGAGTGTTTAGCCACACAACAAGAATGTCACGGGTTCGATTCTTTGGTAAGGGGTCTTTCTGTGCATGGTTTGGATGTTCTGATCCGGGTACTCCAGTTTCTACCCATAGTCCAAAAGCATTAGGTTGATTGGTTATTCTAAATTGGCCATAAAAGTGGCTGTTCGTCTATGTGTGGCCCTGCGATGAACTGGCAACATGTCCAATGTGTCCCCCTGCCTTTCGCCCTAAGTGCGCTAGGATCCAGCAGACCCCCTGTGAACTCAAATTAGAGTTATGAATGTTTATCACAGTCGCCTCACAACAAGAATGTCCGGGTTCGATTCATGCGTGGGTTTCCTCCGGTTTCCTCAATCAACATGTACATTAGGTTGATTGGTGAATCTAAAATTGCCCATAGGAGTGAATGTGTGCGTGTACGTGTGGGGGGCGGGTTGTTCGTCTATGTGTGGCTTTGCAATGGACTGGCGACCTGTCCAGGGTGCACCCCTGTCTGAATGAATGAATATGAATGATGAATGGATGACAATAAATCCACTGAAAAATAAAAGTAGGCGATTTGCGGTTATGAACACGACTTCTTAGCTCATGTAAAGTTGCCAGATTGGTACCAGTTCCAACTTTTCCGACTTTTTTTTTTTTACCGACAGCGCGGAAATGAATACTCCCTGATACAACTGGTGTGTTAAATTTCTATAAATGTGATTTTAGTATTTTTTAATTTAAATAAATTTTTGATTGACGAAATTGTTTTATTAAAATGTACACAAAAATATTATCTAATAATATTTAAAATATTACAATAAATTTTTCTCTGTCCAGTTCAGTTAGTTAATTAATATTTTGTATTAATTAATATTTATATAAAATATAATTTGAATTAATATAATTAATATAATATATTTAAAATCATTTCAAGTACATTTTTATGTCTAAGCATTTCTGCTGTTTTTTTAATGGTCGAGTTTCAATCTTTCGTTGGATTGGGAATTTTCAATCTGGCAACATTGAACACATATTAGCATAGTGCATAGCATGAATCAAAGTACCGAATTTCACAGGACACACACACACACACACACACACACACACACACACTCTCTCTCTCTCTCTCTCTCTCTCTCTCTCTCTCTCTCTCTCTCGCACCACAAGGAAGCAACTAATGGCTAAGGTACACTGCGGTTCGTCTGGCTGTAGAGCTTTTGTAATGGCTGGCCAATTTTTGTCCAAGCCGGCGTCGCCTCTCGCCCCACCGCAGCAGAACACCGGTCAGCGGAAACTTGCCAAAATTCAGCGGCGCATGCTGTCAGTCAGCCCCGTCGCCCAGGCTAACAAAACTCCCGTTCAGACGCAGCTCGACTCGAGCAGCTTCCTTCCACTGTCCGAACTCAGTGTGTGTTCGAACCGGCAGCTGATCCACTGGGACGTTAAAGCATTTCTGAATGAAGTCGGCGGAGATCCGCGGGAGGCTCGTTACTGGCTGACGCAGTTTCAGCGAGCTCATGTGTGTAAAACTCCTGCTTTCGCTGTGCTGGAGGTAAGAAAAGTCACTAAAGAGTTTACTTAATTTAATTAACAACCAGCTGTCAAACCACAGCCAGATCTGGACTGTTTAGGTCATTTTACATAATCACATTTACATAATCACATTTACATATTTACATTTACATATTTACATTTACATATTTACATTTACATATTTACATATTGCTGGTTGCCCACAGTCACAGTCACTTAATCACTAAGCGACCACCTTCCCATTTCCTTCCATCTGGGATAAATAAACATTCCTGATTTAATATGGAGCGACGGGTGTGGTAGTGGTTAGTATTACCTCACAACAAGTCGGTCCCAGGTTCGATTCCCAGGCTGTGCGGAGTTTGCATGTTTTCCCTGCGCTTGCATGGGTTTCCTCCAGGTACACTGGTTTTCTCCCACATTCCAAAATCATGTACATTAGGTGTGTGTGTGTGTGTGTGTGTGTGTGTGTGTGTGTGTGTTAATGGTTGTTTGTCTATGTGTGGCCCTATGTGCGATAGACTGGCAACCTGTCTAGGGGGTACCAACGCCTCTCGCCTTATGTGAGCTGGGATAGACTCCAGCAGACCCCCGTGACCCTGAATTAGGGAATAAGCGGGTAAGAAGATGAATGAATGAATGAATGAATGAATGAATGAATGATTTATTATGTTGTTATTTTAAACGTTCCTTGTGTACAATGAAGCTTTAGTCCTTTTATAAATCCAGTGATTTTACCCTTTTACCAGCAGTGAACAGCAGCTGGGTTCCCGTTTGAACCGTTTGATAGGTTCAGCCTGGGATGTGGTATCTGATCAGATCTGAATGTTTCTTTGGCAGGATCATTATTATGATCCTACACACACACACACACACACACACACACACACACACACACACACACACACACACACTGATTGTGAACGATCAGAAAGATGAACCTTTCTGATATTTGGTAGCCATCCTAAACTAGAGCGATTTATATTTATCTTATTTATATATATTCTGACAGTTGTAAGCTAAGGGCTTTGCTTAAGGTCCCAGCTGGGACAGATAAGATAAGATAAGGGCTTTGCTTAAGGTCCCAGCAGGGACAGGTTGGCAGGCGGTGCAGAACCTGAATGACCTTTTCATCTGTTGTATCCAGATCGACTCATCTGTGTTTAAGAACAGCGCCATGGTGCAGAGCCTGGCGTTTGGCTTGTCCTTCCTGCAGCGCATGGACATGAAGACGGTGGTAGTGATGGGGCTTCCTCCTGAGCTGATGAAAGAAAATGGTGAACCTGATGGACCTTTGTCTTCAGATTCCAGGACATTAATGATAAATTATTGCCAAGCTCTTGCAGAGGCTCTGCAGCTCTGCTCGGCCAGTGTCATTCCTTTCTTTAGTGCAGAGTCAATGCTGCAAATTCAGGAGCCCCAACACAGCAGCAGGTTAGTCAGAAACCAAACCAAAAGTAGAAATGAATAAAATAAATTCCAATTTTATTTGTCACATACAGTGGTGTGAAAAAGTCTTGGCCCCCTGCCTGATTTCCAATAGTTTTTTGCATGTTTGTCACACTTTAATGTTTCAGATCATCAAACAAATTGAAATATTAGTCAAAGATAACATGAGCAAACACAAAACACAGTTTTTAAATGAAAATTTTTATTAAGGGTAAACAAAATTCAAAACTACATGGCCCTGTGTGAGAAAGTGTTTGCCCCCTTGTTAAAACATGTCTGTGGTTTATTATACCTGAGTTACATTTCTCTAGCCACATTCTGGTCTGATTACTGCCACACCTGTTTGCAATCCAGACAATCACTTAAACAGGACCTGCCTGAGTGAAGTGGGTTTCCTCCGGGCGCTCCGGTTTCCTCCCACAGTCCAAAAGCATGCAGATTAGGTCGGTTGGCGAGTCTTATATTGTTTACCCCTGCCTCTCGCCCTATTTGATGTGTACATAGGGCGGTGCCAGCAAACCCCCATGACCCCGAATTTGGGAGTAAGCGGACAAGAAGTTGAATGAATGAATAATTATGCACCATACAACATGGCGTATAGTGAAATGTTTTTCTTTGCATATCCCACCTTGGAAAGGTTATGTCTCTTGCTCGAGGACTCAACAGTTGCGGATCTCTTATTCTATGTGATGTAAAGATAAAAAAATGTCAGTAGTTACAGTTTGGCATTTGGTAGACGTTCTCATCCAGAGCGACTTACATTTGGTCTCTTTTTTTTTACAACTGAGCAATTGTGGGTTAAGAGCCTTGCTCAAGGGCCCACAGTGGTTGCTTGATGGAGGTGAGAATCTTTCTGGTATTAGTCCAGCACCTTAACCACTAGGCTACCACTTCCTATCAGACCATAGCTGATGCAAATTGTCCTTCATTTTGATTTGACTAGAAAATGTCCTGTTTATGCTGGTAATTGACAGTATGTAAATATAAATGGCTAAGTAATGTACATGTAATTGTTTACAGGACAGTTAAAAGCTTCTGTGCATATTCCATCTCAAAGGGTTAAGGGTATTGTTGTCCTTGTTTAAGGACCCACTTTTCGTTGCTCTGTGTGTGTTAGTGATGCTTCCTCCATCGTGGTAGACACAACCCTGCTTCAATGGAGTCTCAACTGCGGTGCCATTCCCCTGGTGTGCCCTGTGGGCTGTGATGCAGCTGGCTGTTCCACCCTCCTCAGCTCAATAGACGTTACTGTAGCCATCTCTCACGCTCTTCAACCTCTCAAAGTCATATTCCTGAACAGCTGGGGTGGCCTCCGCAACCAGAACTTAAAGGTAAGTGTTAATGCAATCATCTCTCAGTAACGTTGATATTTTTAGATCTTTAATAAAGCAAACGTTTAGAAAGAAATCATAAGCGCTGGTGTTCAGAAGAATCAGATGAAATGTATACAACAAACCATAAACAATTTGTTGCTGTATGGTCAGGGATGCAGGGCCTGTTTAATGCATGAATATATGCTTAGTATAAATTTATTTCTGGCAACCAAATCACATGACTTATTTACTTTTATTACATTCATCTGTTTAATATAACTGACTAGAACTGGTTATTAATTATATGTATTTGTGTATGTCCAGGTGCTGGGTAGTGTGTCTCTGCCCTGTGACCTGCCACAGTTGTCCTCAGCCGAGTGGCTTTGTGGTTCCGAGCGCAGGCAAGTCAACGCTATTAGTCTCCTCCTCAACCAGCTTTCTCCTGAGAGTTCAGCGGTTATCACATCAGCTAACACTCTGCTCACCGAACTGTTCAGTCATAAAGGTGAAATTCACACATACAAACCGTCCTATTGTCTTAACTAAAGTAATAATCAGTCTGCTGATTAATTCAGGGGATTGGTGCATTTTAAAGAGGAAGTAAACTAGACCTAGAAACAGAATTAAAACAGCACACGTAGCATTTTAGAACTATAACATAACTACGATTCAGACAAAAAAAGATTTTTAATTTTAAGCACAGTTACAAAAACAGTGCATTTCATACAGGGATGCATTTCAGTTTTTACTATGATGGTCCAGGATTATCAGACTCAGAAGCAACAAATAGATTTGCACTTACAATTTGTTTTACTGAAGCGTACAGTTGTGTTTTTTTGTAGATAGAAATACAAAAGTAAAAACAAATCAAATAGGATAAAATGTTAATGCATTATTTTATAAGAAAGTATTATTGCACATAAAATTGCATATTTAGGTAGTAGCAAGGGCAGATGCGATGAACCGATGAAATGTCCAATTTTCCACCTCTACCAATCAACCATTATGGACCCTTGAGCAAGACCCTTAACCCCCAATTGCTCATTTGTAACACAAAAAAAAGAGATCAAATATAAGTCGCTCCTTTTCTAAACATTTAGTTCCATATTCTAAAGCATTTATTTTTTTTATTCATAAGTATTTACATTTTTGTATTGCATCGCATATTTTCTCTAGCCTTTGGATAGATTTTGAAGTGTCAAAAAATAAAACATTTTTTCTGAAGTTGTTTCATGCAGATGTGTAAATGTCTGTGTGTAATCTCATATAATGTAAAAGTATGCTGAGTGAACTGTAACAGATATACTGAAAGTGAACTGGCTATTTTTAGAGGAAAGGAAAAGGTCAGCAACTGTCATAGTGGAAGCAGTGGAGCTGGTTGACCTTCATCCGTCTCATTTTTTTATGCATGACTTTATAATGGAAGTTAATCTGTTACACCCTTATTTAAATAAACCTATTTACATAAATACACAGAAGAATAATGGGTTTTATGCATATTTCCATCTGAGAAATATTTTCTGATTTCTATCTTTTTTTTTTAGGTTCTGGCACTATGTTCAAAAATGAAGAACCCATTCACAAGTATGTTTTTATTTCAATGATTGGATCGATTTTAGCTTGAAATTCAGACAGTATTCAAGTATTAAAATAAAAAAATATATAGCTTGTATATACACATTGATTTACTGACAATGTAGTTCTATGTTCTGGTAATATAGAAGTGGAAGTATAGTTTCCCTTTGCCTTGCCTTTAGATGACCTGTGGCAGACGTGTGTTTGTGTCTTTGAGTATTTGTGTGGGTTTAATTGGAGAATGGTAGCCACTGTATCCCATTTAGTTCTGCAGATCTGGTGGATTCTTTTCAGTTTTCCATTATTGCCATTGTTGGTGCTAAAACATAGATACTGCTGCGTCTTTTTTCAAGCTATACTTCTCTTTATTTAGTGTTTTACCACCATCGTATAATGACATTCCATTTGGCCACATTACTTGAATTTAAGAACATTTGAAGGTTGGTAAAATAATAGATCATGCTTTATGTTCAAGTATTCATGGTTGACCAAATGTATTTGAGGCTAAGTGAGTCTCAGCCTCAGACAACACATCCATTTGTCTGTAATGCATATGACACACTATCCTGTGAGACGTTACAAGTTTTAAGTTGTACTGGATTTTCAGAAGACATGTAAGTCGCATTGCTTTACAGTCCACTTGGAAACAACTCAAATAACTCAGGATAGATTCTTAAAAGTATGAACGGTATAAACTGTTTTAATAGACGTTCAAGACCTAACTTTACCTGCCAGTGGGAGTTCTGGCCAAGGTTCCCAGACCCTGACTCTATCAGACACTGTTGTGTTTTTTTGATAATTGTGTCTGTCTTTTAGATACAACAGCCTTGAGGGCATAGATGTTGACCGTCTCCTGTCTCTGATAAATAAATCTTTTGGAAAGACACTAAAGGAAGACTACATTAGCTCTATTAAGAATAGAATACATTCCATTTATCTGTCAGAAAGGTACTGTCCCCTTTTCTTGAATACTCTTAAGTTTTTTTTAATGGGGTCTATAAATATCATATAAGCTTTTCGGGTGCTTAAAGAGTTCAGTCAACAGTCATGCCTGAGTTGAGAACTACTTCCTGGTCCTCAGGTACAGCGCAGCTGCCATCATCACATCGGAACCAATCAGTGGAGGGATTCTGTATCTGGACAAGTTTGTTGTGAGTCATTGTAAACAGGGCCAAGGCTACGGTCAGATCCTCTGGGAGTGTATTCGCCAAGACCTGGAGAAGCTCTTTTGGAGATCCTCTGCAAGCAATCGTATCAATCCCTGGTGAGTAATAGACATCAAGTAAATTCACTGTTGCTCCTTAAAAGGCAGCACAAAAAACACGCAATTTCACACTCCTATTTAAAGGGAAAAGTAAGTAACCAAAGGCAGACTATTTGTATGGTGTTTGTGGACAGTAGGAACGAATTCCTAAGAGACAAAACTGTAGGGACATTAAAAGTTACCAAGTTACCACTGCTGGGCCTCGAACAACTGCTGGGCCCTTAACCCCCAATGAAATTAAATATATGTAAGTCGCTCTGGATAAGGGCGTCTGCCAAATGCTACAAATCACAGAGCTCAAGGCAATGGTGCCCAAGACGCTACATTAAAAATAAGGTAGAATAATTTATTGTGCATTTGGTGCCATTACTTTTAAAAAAACATCATCTTCTCCTTTCGGCTGCTCCCGTTAGGGGTCGCCACAGCGGATCACTCTTATCCACATTACCATGTCCTCTACATCTGCCTCTTTCACCCCAACTACCTGCATATCTTCCTTCACCACATCCATAAACCTCCTCCTTGGTCTTCATATTTTCCTCCTGCCCGGGACCCCCATCCTCAACATTCTTCTACCAATATACTGCATGTCACTCCTCTGCACCAAACCATCTCAACCTAGCCTCCTTCACCTTGTCTCCAAGAATTCTCTTTTCTGTCTTCTCTCTATTCCTCTTCTTTCTAACCTCTATATAAAAGTATAAAAGATGCAAATGGTGTAAACTTTGGCAAAAAGAAAAAGTTACTGTCCAATACATTGATTTCTAATGTGGGACCAGTCCATCTTGTGTAATAAAGAAACATAACTTTTTCTGCTAGTCCTTTTCATATTCCCTATATTTGTATGTATAATTATTTCTCAGGTACTTCAAGCACTGCGATGGCAACTTTGCTAGTGGCCGTTGGATCATTTTTTGGTTCGGCTTGTCAGATATACGCAAGTCATATGAGCTGGTTGACTACATCAAGCAACTCCCAGATTCATTCTGTCCAAACTCAGAGGGTGAGATGTCTAACCAACAGGCGTCTGCTGGGTCTTAAAGCCTGCTTTCGCTTTTCATATGGTTCCCTACCTGTTTGTTCGATTTTCTTTAAATGAAATTTTTGGGCTGTTTCGATGGTACAAGACGTTCAGGTCTCTATACAGGACTTTCGGCTGGAAATAGAAAAGCATTGATATTTCTTATCATAAATTGTTTACGGTGTAAGCTCCAGCAGGTGGCGTCAGTGGGACAAGTCAATTAGCCATTTCACCCAACAGTTCAAAGGCTGATAATAAGGCCATGAGGCAGTACTATATATCCGGCATGATGGTTTTCTAAATACAAATACTGTCTGCATTTGATGGTAACATTTTTGTTAAATCCTTCATTACTAGTGTTATATGTGGACAAATTGCAATAAAAACATTCATTCATTCATCTTCTATCTTGCTTATTTCTTAATTCGGGGTCACAGGGTTCACGTTCACTGTAGGAAATAATGCACTTTGCTGGATCTAAATTCAATACAAAACAAACAATAATGAGAAATTGTTGATCTCCAAATTCTGTGGAGAGAGGAAATCTGAACCACAATCTGTTTAAAGGATACATTTTGCTCATCTAATTTGTAAAATTACAAATGATCTCAAATGTAATATTTTTCAATGATATTTTGCTGCCCATTTACATTACTTTTCATGCAAAACATGTCAAGTTTATTGTCTTCTATTAGAAGCTCGCTTCCAATATTGATTTTGTCGGATAATTTGAGTTATGCCCTTGAAAACTCATTCATTGAAAAATTGCAGTAAAAACATTCATTTCATTCATTCATCTTCTAACCCACTTACTTCTTAATTCTGGGTCACAGGGCCTATCCCTGCGCACATAGCGAAAGGCAGGGGTACACCCTAGATAGATTGCCAGTGTATTGCAGGGTCATACATAGACAAACGCACACATTCACTCCGATGGGCAATTTAGAATCACCATTCAACCAATGTGCTTGTTTTTGGACTGGAGCACCCGGAGAAAACACATGCAAGCACAGGGAGAACATACAAACTACGCACAGAAAGACCTCTTGTCTGGGAATCGAATCTGGGAGCTTGCTGTGAGGCAACCTTGCTAATCACTTTTTTCATGTTATAGGCATTTGACCATTTATTCATATCTTAAAATGGAATGAATATCTTCATTCATTCATCTTCTAACTCGCTTATTCCCTAATTCGGGCTAACAAGGCCCACTGGAGCCTATCTGTGTGCAAAAGGCAAACATACATCCTAGGCAGGTCACCAGTTTTTTCACTTCCTTTCTTATCACATATTCTCATATTACTTGTTCAGCTTTAACTGTTTTATCCTTCTGGAACATTTCAATTTCGTACAAACTCCTACCAAAGGTCTCACACTTCTCTCAACCGAGTTTTAATATCTCTGGGAACAAAATGCCAATATCAATACCTATTTTGGAAAATTCATTCATTCATTCATTCATCTTCTTACCCGCTTATTCCCAAATCCGGGGTCACGGGGGTCTGCTGCGCCTATCCCAGCACACATAGGGCGAGAGGTGGGAGTACACCCTGGACGGGTCGCCAGTCCATCTCAGGGCAACACACATAGACAAACAACCATTCTCACACACATTCACTCCTATGGACAATTTACAATCACCAATCCACCTCATCTGCATGTTTTTTTTAACATGCAAACTCCGCACAGAAAAATTCTGGCCCGGAATTTGAACCCAGGACCTTCTTGTTGTGAGGCAACTTTGCTAACCACTACACCACAGCGCCGCCCATTTTAGAAAATAATTTAATGATGAATGTTTAATGATGATTTTTCAGCTTGATCAAATTTCCATCTAGTTTTCGTTGCTCTATTTTCTTGATAAACTTCCTTGCTTATATTGTTGGAAAATCACTACCTAATGAACGTCTCATCTGCATGCTGACATTGGAGTTAAATTTCCTCTAGAGGGCAGCACTGACTCATTGAAAAAAGATGGCAAAAATTTTTTTCCTACTTTAAGAGGAAAAAAGATTATTTGGCAAATAATGAAATCCAGGAATATAAACACAATGAACCTTGAATGCTTTGTAATATTTAACCAATAACACACAATACAACAAACAACTTTTACATTATTTCCACTTTGACATGTCTCCTTCTTTAGCCTGATCTTTCACTTCCATTCAAGCAGCTGGGGAAACTCCTAGGTCTTGCCTAAATCCATACTGATAAAAATGTAGTAAAACGGATCCTAAGGGCTATTTTCTGTTATATTTCATCTTCACTGTTACATGCATTTCAAGGCAATTGCACAGGTTTGCGTTTACAACCATAGAGGTTACACAAAAATAGTTAATTCAACAAGTTTAAAACAACATATTGACTAAAACATTAAATATAATCAAAATGGGTGCAGTGCAGTGGCAAATGATACCTTTTGTACCCGAGCAAAACCTCCAACCCTCCCGGATGCTCTGCATCATGACCGATCCTCTGACCAATTTCCCAGACTGGGTTATATAGGAAGTGGTAGCCTGGTGGTTAAGGTGTTGGACTAGTACCTGAAAGACCGGCGTTCGATTCCCATCTACACCAAGCAACCACCGTGGGCCCTTGAGCAAGGCCCTTAACTCACAATTGCTCACGTGGTAATAAAAATCAAATGTCACTCTCGTTAAGAGCATCTGCCAAATTCCTAACTGTATGTAAAGTAAGCATTTGACTATATGTTTAAAATTTTGATTTATTTACTTAAAAGTACAATACAGATAAAATTCCATTTTCATTCTAAACCTTAATTTGAGTTTTTTAATAGCACATTAGTTAGATTTCTTTAAAGAAAATCAATAAAAAACGATTTTGATAGTTCTATTAAATGAAATCTGAGAGAGACGTGTGTATAATTGGACTAGAGGTCATGCGATTTGCAATGGCGTGTCTAGGTTGGTTAGATCTGGGGTGCTTTAGGGTTTTTCTGGCATTCCTTTTACTGAAAGCAGCATTTAACATTTCCTGCATAATTTCGCAGACTGAGAAATGAGCCGTTAGAGCTGCTGACTTTTACTGTCTCTAAATCCCCAGTATTTTACTATTGCACTTTAGCAGTTACAGAACTGGGTATTGGTCGGGGCTGCAGTATCTTTGGAACATTATTGTAATGTGCACACATACATGTGGTTTTCTTACTGTTTACTGCTCCATCTGTATATATGGTTGAAATGACAAGAAAAGCAATTTGACTTTTAACTACACACACACACACACACACACACACAAACGCACACAAATTCACTTCTATGGGCAATTTAGAATCACCAATCAACCTACTGTATATGTTTTTGGACTGTGAAGTATCCAGAAACAAATGTAATTGTATAAGTTAAAGTATAAATGGCATTTTGTTGAAAGTAGGAAGCATGAAACGAGAAACTGTTCTGTTTATATTAAAAAGGGAAGTGGTGTAAAGCAGAAACCCTTAAAGGTGGGTTGTTTGTTGAGAAATCTTCTCTGACAAGCTGTCTAACATTTGCTCAGTTTCTCGTGGGGATGTTGGTTTATTTAACTGTGAGCCTGACACATTTACCATGGGGAAGACTTGCTGAGCAGAAGGGTAGAAGATAAACAAGGCTAAGAATCATTGATGGATGGATAGAAAGATGCATACAGTACATCCATCCATCCATCCATCCATCCATAGATACATACATACCAGTGACGTGCGGTGACATTCATGTCTGGTCATCACTGACATCACAGTCAGATTTACAAATATATGAACCCTACAGAGGAGATTATTTAACATTTGATTGCCAACATTGTGTTTTGATTAAAATTTCTTGTCAGCATTCTTTACATATACAAACTGTAGAATAGAAAAAAGAACACAAAAAATGTTATTATCCTTTTGAATAAAAGCATCGATAACTTGTTTGTAAAAGTCCTCTTATTTTTCTTCTGTTTTAAAAGTCTCTCTGTTTTATCCCTGGGATCATTATCGCCGTCTTACCATGAGGCAGGAGAACTGCATGCCTCACTATTATGACTGCTCAGCATAAGAATACGTTACACACATACAGTTGTTGATAAGAAAAAATAAACACTGCGCATTATACACACCAGCTGAACCAATTAAATTGAGCGCTCGCCTCTTCTTGGTATTTGAACAGCAAATGTGAAAACTGAGCCATTTTAAAAACAATTCCAAAAATTCTGAAGCTAAATGAAAAAGAACTTTAACACTGATTAAATATAACCATTATTTTTATTTTATATTTCCATGATTACCAATACTCCCCTGACTGCACATCACTGATACATACATACATACATACTGTACACACATACATACTGTACATACATACATACATACACATACTATACATACATACATACATACATACATACATACATACACATACTGTAAATACATACATACATACTGTACATACATACATGCATACTGTACGTACATACATACATACTGTAAATACATACATACTATACATACATACATGCATACTGTACATACATACATACATACATACATACATACATACATACATACTGTAAATACATACATACTGTACATACATACATACTGTACATACTGTACATACATACATACTGTACATACATACATACTGTACATACATACATACTATACATACATACATACATACATACATACTGTACATACATACATACATACATACATACATACATACATACATACATAC
>JAOTRA010078512.1:0-13221 GCA_026260255.1 Pseudolaguvia tuberculata | reverse complement strand
CACACACACACACACACACACACACACACACACACACACACACACACACACACACACACACACACACACGGTTGACATACACTACAGCATTGTGGGTAAAAGAAAGATAATATTCAGCAGTATAACGGATCCCAAAAGTAGAAACATTTTATCTACAGTGCTCTCTAAGTTAAAAGATCATAAATATATATTTCTTTGCAATTCTGGATATTAATTCACAGAAGAATTCTGTAATAAAAAATATTTGTAATGCAGTGGTATCTTTTTGCCACTATTTAAAATGTGTTTAATTAGAATGTATTAAATAATTCAATTGCAGTTGATAACCATTTATTGTCTAAATTAGAACTGAAAATAACTCCTTATTAAGTAAAAATAAAAAAAATACAATCTTGTAAAATGTTGATCTGATCCGAGTTAATGTAAGGGCCTGCAATAGTAGGGTTTAACTGTAATTCAGTATTTACCCACAAATAAGAATAAATTACCTTATTGGAACACACTGGAGTGTAAACAATACTTTACCAGTAGTGTGTCAAATAGTTTAGCAAAATTACCCACAAAATATTGCCACTGTTTTTAGTAAGTGATTAAAACAGAATTAAAAGAGTAATTGTTGCTTTCAGTTATAATTATAATTAGTGTTGGACAGGTTACGATCTAGGTTCACTAGAAAGTACTATCTGGTTCCTTTTTTCTTTTTAACACACAAATCTAACGATGTAACTCTGTTACTAAGTGATTAACTAGCAGGTGATTAACCTGGAACTACCACTGCATTGAGACTATGTTCAAATAATTTTAATGTCCCCAATATTAAATAGGGAAAATGTATGAAAGACACTTTTTACTAAAACATTGTATACAAGCCAAAACGATTTTACAGTTATGAAATGCGATGATGAGAGTTGCTTCATTAGATTAGTTATCTTTTATTAACACAGAGAATTTCACTTCCTGGTCATAAGTTACACATTACATAATAATCTCGTCTTTAACAAGAGACAAAGTGATCTTACTTCCAATAAAGCTACGTTTGAACACTATCTTGCAGTATTTGGGTTTATATTGCTTTACTTAACGCACGCACCTCTCTCTGGCTTAAGTAGAGTAAATTCCTACTCTGTGGAAACCATCATGAGTTATATGGTTATCTTCCACAACGCACGCACACACCTCTGTCATGGGTTATCTGTCCGATCCTAACAGGTCATCTGGCTAAGAGAGTTTATACGGATGACAACCCCTTCAGTTAGCTCAATTACATGTCAATTAACGTCACATTTTATGGTCAGTAACCGTACCAATGTTTTAATGGGCAAAGAGTAATTAATTTAATTACTCATTACTGAAAAGGGCAGTTATTCCAATCACTGATTGAAATGCTCATTTTTAGCAGGAAATCAGGTTACAGTCGGTGTGTTAAATCTAATTAACTCCCCACGCTTGCATGGGTTTCCTCAGGGAACTCCGGTTTTCCGCAGACAGTCATGTACATTAGGTTAATTGGATGATTGGTGTTTGTTCGCCTATCTGTGGCCTTGAGCTGGACTGGCGATCTGTCCAGGGTGTACCCCTGCCTCTCACCCCATGTGCGCTAGGATAGGCTCCAGCAGACCCCCATGACACAGAATTGGGGAATAAGCAGGTTAGAAGATGAATGAGTGAATGTGATTTAGTACTAATATGTATAACCTAATATTTTAACTAAACAAAACTAGTTAATTAAAGCCAACTTAATAATTAGTGAAATAATGAAAGCCAATTTTTAAAATCATTTCCCAGTTTCACTGATTAGTTACCATAGGCATAACTTAATATGACCTAATTGTATAAGCTCAAATTAAAACAATTAATCGTTCTGATAATTATGTTAACATTCTATTAATCAATAATCATTTTTTGCAACATTAATATAATTATTATAAGCCATTATACTTTATATTTCAGACATGTATTTAAGAGTCATGGACACACTAGATAAAAGATACTTGGAATATTTGAAAAGTAAGAAGACGTTCTTGAGAGTAATCAATCAGAGTTCTCACCTGAGCATGCGCACCAATGCAGGAATGCCTCCCGATTTGAAGATGGCCAGTAAGCCCTCACGCTGGTGCGAAAGGTTGTGCAGGATGCTGGTGGTGGCGCGGGCTGTGTCCATATCGCTTGTGTTCTGCATGACCCTAACCACAGCTGCCACCATCTGGGGTGACTGCATAAGAGCACGCCGGGACGCCTCCTTTTGAGTCAGTTGGTTTACAATCTGAGCCGCCTTGCTCACCACCACCTGGACGCATGGACAAAGTCAAAGGTTAACGATGGCAACAGAATTAAATAAAATAGAGGGAAAAAATTTCTTCAAAATGTTTTCTTAAAACAAGTGAAAAGAGATTTTAAAAAGGTCAAACTGGAGTTACTGTTAAATGGCCTGTAGATATTTAACTACGTAAAAAATTTAGTAAGGCTTCATCGCTACCTGGTCATCATCGTTCAGCAGTTTGGTGAGCTCAGGAACAGCACGGGTTGCCAGCTCTGCATCATCCTGGTAGTTAATCAGGTGGACGATGGCTGCCTTGAGCATTTGTGAAGGCTCAGCCAGCTTCTGAACGTTGGTCTGCTGGGATGAATCCATCTGTGTAGACAAAACGGTTGTCCCCTCCACCATTGTCTCAGGAAACATGGCTTGTCTCACGCGCTGGGCTCGGGTCATGGTGTAATGTGCCTCCATATCTAAAGGGCATCATTTGTATAAGTGTATAACGGTAGGACAAGGCAAAATGTAGTGAACAAGAATCCGGGCTAACCGTGCATGCATGTATGCAAAGGAAACTATTTGTTATGCTGTAATCAGTCTTTTTGTACAGAAAATGTAAATACTTTAAATGATACCACAGCCACGAGTTTTTATACACAATTTGACAAACACATAAAAAAACCTAAAACCGAACATCATAATATTCGGTTCAACAATGCACAGAATAAGTATGTGAGGTGCACAAGCAAGATGAATATGCGAGTTCCTCACCTGCAGGGATCTCTGTGGTGGTATAGGTGTAGCGGTTGCTGTACTCGGTCCCATTATCACCTGTACGCACTGTGGTGGCCCCTGACTGAATGCCCGAATCTGTTGTATAGTAAGTCTTCTGCCATTCTGTAACCTTCCTCACACCATCATGTTCACCTGCTACAGACACACACACACAATTAACCAAATACAGCCACCATCAAAACACCATCAGTCTATTAAACAAAGCAAAGCTATCGATTACAGAAAATAACTAATATAACACACAAAAAGCATGACATTAGGGTTGCTACTGAAAATGTTTCTTGGACTTGCCATAAGGTGTGTTGAGGGAAAGTAGGCCAGTGACATTCAATGAAAGGACAGGAAGTTTTATACAAATTGATTTACTGGCTGAATGAATTCTGTTCTACTAAAGAACTAAAGTACCCCCCTGGGCATGTTGAGGCTTTCCACCATTTCAGCATGCCTGCTGTCAGCTTAAATAGACTACCGCTTTTATCTAATTAAAAAAATCCAGGTGAAGTCCATTCATTGTTTAAGCCCGAATTTGTTTTTTGCATTTATTCATTCATATTCTCTCACTCTTATTCCCTAATTCAGGGTCTATTAGGTCAAAATTCCTTTTTAGACTTACGTTGCAGTGCCATGATCACGCCCCTGGCTCAAACCAAGCCAAATGTTAAAACCTGTAACAAAAAAAAAAAAAAAAAAAAAAGAGTGAAAAAAAGTCTGTATCTGCATTTAATGCTTAATGGTTGATGATGGTTCAAGCTTAAAGAGATGATTGCGTGTACAGACATTGGGCATGGCATGCGTGGGTGTGTATGTGTTAAGAGGACAGGGAGGGACACTAAGAAGAAAAAAAAAAATATTTGACCGGTGTCACCACCCACCAAGTCTGTGTGAAATGAGCTGCAAGAACCACAACGACTTGTCGAACCGGCCCGACATGATTCACCCTTTACACACCCCATACACCCAATGCTGCACTGACACTCAGTTAAACTCCATTCAGCAATCCCCTTTCTGCGTCTAATTATTGTATTCATGTTTACAGTATTTTATTCATGAATTCATTTTCCATACCTATTTTAAAAGTCATTTTGAGAATCTTGTGACTTTTTTAAATGATTTTAAACGGCCTTTTCATTTGAGATTGTATTTTTCCTTCCTGATCTTTGGACTCTGTACCTTTAAACACCACCCATCAGTACATGTTAATAATCCAATTGAAAGCCAGAAAGCACGCCTTCACCAGCCAGTTTTGTAAACCTACATTTTAATTGGGATTTCCTTTAGGATTGGATTGTCAAATGTTTTGGAACCAGAGTATTTATGCATCTAGAAGTCTGCTTAAAACTAGTCTTCGGCACAGACGTCACAACCAAAACATTGGCTGAACGTCTGATGCCGATAACACACAAAACTTGAAACTGTTTTAGGATTATGAAAATTCACTTGATTACAAAAAAAAATGCTGAACAATATGACCTTTCATCAGTTACTTTACATTTCAGACATGCGCTCTATAAAGGTTGAGGTCCTTATTTTATTAAGATTAGATTGATGCACGTGTAACCTTAGGTATTACTATCGACACTAACCAAAAATGCTGACCATAAATAATTTCTATAATTCCAATATAACACTGCTGAAATGTTATTCATATAAATAAAAATAATTACATAACACAAAAGACATTAACGTCCTTATTTAATAAACTACATTGTCGATAGTAATGGGATTTAACATCCTTATTTAATAAACTAGATTGTCGATAATAATTGGATTAAAGACCATTTGTACGCACACAGCTCCCAGTTCCAGCTGCTTAATGTTTACTAATGGGTGCGTTCCATAGTTAAACCTTTGTATTGATGAAATCTTATTGTCGTCTGTTTAAAGGTCTTTACAAAACACAAATCTGCTGAAGGTAGAATGAACATTAGCCATAGAGTGAGTGAATGAACATTAGCCACAGAGTGTGATTAATACTTGACTAGTTAGAAAAATTATAATACATTTTATATCTCATATTTATGCATGAAATAAACAAACTAAATGTTTAGCCCACCTAAACAGTTGCGCATGTTTTTTCTTCTTAACTAAATACAAATATAATAATATAAAATAACTTCTGAACATTTTGTACATTTCACTTACTGCCACTTAAGAAAATAGGCTTTTATACAGACCAAATAATATAGAATTAAATATAAAATACTGATTCATGAGTCATGAATTTTACTTTGTTATTACGACCTGGACAAGTTTATATGAGATATATATATAAATAATTTGATAGGATAGCCAAAGAGCACACATCTCAAAAGGTTGTACATTTATCTCATGCAACTTAAACAGATAATGTGCTTTTAAGAGGTTACACGATCTACCACTCCACGCACTTCTCTGGAAAGTGGTCACTCCTGCAAAATAAGAAGCACATTTCGAGGCTTTGGGCTCTTTAAGATATTGCACAGATCATGCTTACGATAACATTGTAGAGATTATTAAATATTATACAATGTTAAGCAATTACTGTTGCCTGAAATCATCTCATTAAACCCGTTAGTCTTTCCACAAGCACATCAGAAGTATCCAATGGCGGACACCCACACAAAAGCAAACAATCCTGTAGGCAGGAGGAATTTGACACTTGGCAACTCCTTCATTTAAGAGGACATAAGTGGTGGTGAGTTAGTGGAGACACACATGCTCAAATCTAAAGCAATAGAAAGCGCGAGAGAGAGAGAGAGAGAGAGAGAAGCGTTAATAACATGCCGGCACTAAGGAGATTGGCGTTGGCGGTTCCAGCTTAAAATTGTGTACAATTTCCCAAATATTACAACTCAGACTTGCAGAAACCAAACAAAATTTTTGTAGAATTTAGTTTTGAGAAAAGCGTTTCACATAATCTTAAAAAAATAATACATTGTGTTGCATCACACATACGAAAAAAAAAAAACCTTTCTACAAATACACTAAGCATCTGATGCCATCTTTATATTTCAGGCAAATGTGGCCCAAAAACACTCCCAACCCCCTCCCATATGACTCGGATCGGTTTTCCTTATGACTGTGCAGACACCACAAACGACTTGGAATCTGATCTTTTAACTCAGATTTGTGACACTTCTATATGTGGTATTAAGTCTGACGCAGTCCAGATGCTTTGGAATGCGGTTGCGGTTTGAACAGTTATGTTGGACTTTATGCGACTTTTAGTACAAACATTATATATATTATTAACTTGAAAAGGTTCACGTCACCTTCCCACAACCCCTGGCTCCAGCTGTGCATTCACAAACACACCTTCATAGTGATGTAGCAGCCACTGGTTTAGATCCTGCAACATCATTATTTTCCCTTATTACAGAACACTGTGCGAGATTTAGTATTTGTTCTTTTGTGCAAATGAGTCAGTTTAGTACAGTAATCAGTTCACACTTGCAATCAGACAAAAAATATATTCTATAGAATACATAAACATACTGTGCATACAGTATGAACATAGCATTAAAAATCCTACTCGATACTAGCAGACTGGAGAAAGTAACGGTGTAAATAAGGATTAATTAGTGCACTTTATTCCATTCTTTCTGAACAGATCAGTCAAATCAGCAGGTTCTATCAAACCACTCTTTACAATCCCAGTCACAGCTCTCTATACACCGCTAACATACACTTGTGTTTTTGCCAAGAATTGGACTACACCTGTGTGAAACCAGTGTTTACTGTTGCCAGGGGGGAAGGGGATGATGAGAACATGCACAATCACGCAACAGGTATTACTGGTCTACTCCTCCCATAACGCAACGCATGCAGTCACAAGCTTTCATGAAAGCCGAGGTGTGACTACTTTCCCAAGAGCTCTGTGTTCTGAGTAAGAGGACAAATTAACCAATAAATACACTTTTCTATTAAAACTGATTAAAATGTACTGGTCAAGCCTGCGTTACTTTAGTTTCTAGAAATCACAGAATGATTTCACTCTGGTTCTCTCCAACCCGGCTGACAATGCCCCTATGAACAAAGCCCATGAGCTGCATGAAGGCATGAAAAAGTTAAATAACACACTCTGAAGTCTCTCTTACAACTACAGGACTGATCTCACACTATACGCTTGTCTACCACAGTGTTTCTCAGACTGGAGGGCATTACCTAGGTCTGCTATGATGTCGGTGTTGACAGTGACACCAGTGTTAAGAAGCTGCAACACCAGTCATGTCACTTGCCCCACAGCTTTTGTTGCTAACAAAATTGTCAAACATAATAGATTTTTTTTATTCCATACATACCGTGACAAAAACATGTTGGATATAATGTTCCTGCAACAGGGAGCAGTAATCAATATAAGAAGGATATATCCTGCTTAAATGAGTGCTCACATCTTACTTTCACTTTTCATCTGCGAGTGTTTAAACTGTGTATAAGAAGCTATAGTACCGATTTACAAGGTATCTCTGGTGCTCACCAATTCCTCTGACATGATCTTATCAAGACATTATGAACAAAAACCAAAGTGTGTCTTCCCAAAGGACTACCAAGAATGAACAAGTTTGTGAGCATACCAGAGAAAAGCTTTAATATATTCTCCTATTAAAGCTGTTTTGTCTATGTAACTGTAAGACGTGAAAGCGGTGTAGTGGAATGTTTCAGTGAAGTTAATCAATTGAATACATTTCTAAAGAACCAGTAAAAGCAAAAAAGCAATGAAATTACATGAAACATTAATTTGTGAACTATTTCAAGTAACTTTAAATAACCATCTCAAGAAAATTACTTAAGTGAAATTTGCTCATGTCGCACATCACCCAGCCCTGTCAACTTGTTAAGTTAAAGAACTGAGACTTCCTCAATCTCTCAGCTGCATGAAGCAATCATATCCTCATGAATCCGTTCACAACGGTAAAGAGTTTTAGTCTAAACTAAACGAGAGCAAAATCGACATTAGGCTTTCCTATTAGAGCCCTAAATGCCAAAACCCTTATTTTCTGAGGCCGGTCTGAGGGTCGAAATAACAGTGCAATCAAGATATACAGCCCAAAGAGATAAAAAGTCACTGTAGACTTTGGACCTCTATAAGCGAGCTAATGAATAACTGTGACTCACTGTACACAGTTTTTTTTTTTTTTACTGAACTCCATCATAAAACTACCTGCTTCCAGTGTGTTGTTGTATATAAACCACAGCTGAAGTTCAACTTCAGGCCACAACCTAACGCAGTAGTCATACCGGGCTAAGCCAAGCCCAGCACTTCAGTTTTCTAATCTTGGTGCGACATTCCTCACCTTAAGTGTTCCCTCACACGTTCTCCCTTTTTTGCTCACTTGTTTTCCACTCCCACTGTCTCTCATTGGCAATGAATGTCTCTAGTTATCAGCTACTCTCGTCTCTCTCAGACTTTCTTGCTCAAAGCCACACCCAAAGTAAAAAAAAAAAAAAAAAAAAAAAGAAATAATCAGATGGTTGACAAAGCTGCGATTTTAATAAAGAATTGTTTCTGTGACACTCCTCCTTTGCCTCAGGGTAGACATGAGCCATCGCATTTAGGTGTGGCTTGGGTGTGTTGCCTTTCTTTTTTGATAGGATGGTGCAAGATTTAAGCCACTAGGTTGACAGAGCTGGAACAACTGTGATATACATTTCATTTTAATCATTTATATATATAAAAAAAAAACTCCGTACTTAATCCACAAGAATATTTTCTCCTCCGGCACATGGTGCCATTTCAGAATCTACTGCAACAGAGGAGCCTGCCATACAATTAGTTGTGTTTATCTGTGGCAAATACACACAATTTTTTAATAAGCCGGGAGCTGAAAAAATACACACACACATTGTATGAGTTAATGGCTCTGGACACAAACAAAGCAACCAGCTGAATCCATAGGGTTAGGAGCCTGTGGTCAAACGAGAGTTCCCCAGACAGGATGGTTTCCGCCGAACACTGAGTGATCTGCCAGCAAGCCGGTTGTGGGCTATTCTAGTGAATCGTAAGAAAACTCCGACGGTTTTTGCAATACATCATCAGCCAGCTGATATTATGCAAGGCTAAAAATAAGCAAGACTGGTACTTTAATTAAATATACGTTTGTTAAAAAAACTACTACAGACTTTCAAAAGAAAAACACAAAAAGTCCCGATGGAAATGTGTGTCATCTGCTACAGTCTCTTCATTACTCATTAGACAATGATGATACTCGGCATCTTATCCACCTCTGTGAAATAACTTCACACCAATGAAATGTCAGTCATGTTTTCATAAACACTTTGACTTATGTTCAGGTACTTTCAATTAAAATTATGTCAAGGCAAATCCTATTTTATTTGCACAGCATTTTCCCAACCAAGTGGGAACTGAAATAAATCATAAAGCTTTGTAAGGCAGTCAGGCGATACTGCCAGAAGTATCTATCATTATGTTTCATCCCTGACAACCATTTTCTGCATGCTTTAACAAGCGCATCATTCTTTCCGATTATGGACAATTATTTGACGGGAAAGTTAAACTAGCAAACCAACTATAAACAAGAGCATGGATCTGTAGGAGCATGTAGGCATATTCTGGGTTTGGTAGAAACTCGTTGGACCAGTCAGAGACCAGAAATGGGGTTGAGAAATTGATAAATCCAGTATTATTAACAAATGCAGACACGATTCTTCTTAACATAACTGGATGGGCTGCAAGTTTTCTTCAAGTATTATCATATTGCTTAAGAACTCATTCAAGATGTGCAGTTTTTTTTTTATGCTGGAAGTGAAAGCATTTTTTATGTAGAATGAAACAGAATAAAAGCATAAAAACATGTTTTCCCTGCATTCCTGACTGGAGACATGGGGGAGGGAGAGAAGGAATAGAAAGGAAGAAAAAGAAAGAGAAAGAAACAGGAAAAGGGGGAGCTGTGGTGAGAGGGCAAGAAAAGTGCCTTGACAGACAACAGAGTGAATCAAGAGCCTGTTCTGGATCATGAATTCACTTCACAGAAGCATGAAAAGTGAGAGATGTGAGAACAAGGCCAAGTTCAGCTTACCAAGACCGAGTGCTGAACAACTGCAGATCATATCCACCATATAAACCAGCCCCTTTTTTACTAAACAGGAAAACAACAGGATACCCCATTTAGCTTTAGATGGTGCAGATTTCTATAAATATTAACCAGGACTCCAAAATTCATCAGAAAAAGGGTCCAGCAGGAAGCTTTTGTTTCTGTTTATGTCTCTACATGCTAACGGTCGACTGATAAGTGTTTTTCAGGGATAGTGTAGATACAGTTTATTACAGCGCAATTATGCCAATAACCTGTACATGTCTGATGCAAACATGAACGTCGATGGTAATTATAAATTTAAAAAAGGTTACTATTGTATCAAAAACATGGCGATGTGGATTATAAAACGATATATTATACAGCCCCAAAAATAAAATTAACTAAACTATATTTTAGTAATAATAAACAAAGTAGGGGGAACACACAGCAGAGTGCAAGTATTTTTTTTCATATTAAATTAAAATGAAAGTTTCATAAGGAAATTAAATAGATAATCAGTACCCCCAATCCAACATGCTTCTTCTCATCATAAATTATGATAACTTCACTGAAGACATTCTCTCTAGTGACAGACGGATGCTCAGCAAAGCCAAAAAGTGACCAAAATAAAAAGCAAAAATCTATCCGTTGACCATTAATACACAAAGGACCCAAAAAAAAAGACTCTTTAAAATAGCACCAAAAAGCTTCTCAGCATTTTATAAAGCCTTATATTCCTTGTGGGTAGCAGAGAAAGGATTGTGTCACAGGTGAGGTGAAGCGACATCTGGTGAATATTTCATTGGAGGGAGTGATAGGAAACTGTGCAGCCAGAGGTGCTGAAAATGAAAAGTATAAAAAAAAAAACCAAAATAAAAAAAAACAGAGCACCATTACAGAAGGAAAAAAAAAAAAAAAAACCACAATCAGTTCCAATGATGTAAATAATGCATTCATATAAAGCCAATTAAATATTGAGAAGTGGTCAGGAATCCAAATGTTTTAGGATATGATCAAGTTGTAGCCCCATGTGCCATTTCTGATCTGTTCCCAGAGGATTTCATTGACTTTGTTCTCATTAGGGAGAAAGCGTGGCGCGGCCTGTCGGGTGTGTGTATTGATGTGCAGTGGACATGAGTGCTCAGCACTGCCCTCTCAATACAAGGACACTGTCATCTGCACGACAAAGGGTTAAAACCTGTCAGCTCACATGGTCGATATGGGCATTTTATACCATACACAAGTGGGAGATTTTAATTCATGCATTCAAGCATCCAAAAGAGAAGCAAATGTATCTGAACATGACCCTGGGAAGACAGGATAAAAGATAAACGCAGCTTTCGTTTGAATGCTTAATCACTGCTGTGACACTAGTCTCCGACAAGGGAACGTTCACAGAATGGCATTATTTGTTTCCACACCCTCGTCTGCTTCCTGGATGACACACGCCTAACTGCCTATACTGCTTTTCTATCACTGGCTGAATAAGAGAAACAACATGGAGAACACAGTTTGGACCCTGTTTTCAGTGTAAAAAGCCCTCCTTTAACCCGCTTAAAAAGATTTTTATTCAGAATGGCACTTCATAGAATGCAAACTGTAATTTTATTAAACTGGTTATTAAATCCTGGGAGCTAATCTCAGCTATTAATAAAAATTATAAAATAAAAGATTTAGGAAAAGGTCTAACAGCAGGAACCATGGCAAGATAACCGTTAAGATTGACCGTGGACGTTCTTAATTATATAATGAAGAATTTGTACTGAAATTTTATGTGAATTAATTAACCATCGTTAAGCTTAAATGATTCAATAATTGAAACCTGTAAAGTCTGTGTGCTCTTTCTAGACACCTCACAAACAAGGATATATTTCTTCACTTTTCAAAGGTAATAAAGAATTAAGGATTAAATTTGGCACAGACTTTTAGGAGGCAGCTTGGTATTTGTGTGCCTAGATACAGTAAATCTCATCTCATAATGTACAGCGAGACAGGATGTTTCCTGACTGCACTGCTAAACACTACAACACAAAAGGCAACACCATCAATGACACACACACACTTAATATGGAAGGATTTTTTTTGTGGTAGCTGAAACCCTCTCTGGAAAAAGGTTCCGAGTGAATGTTAAGGATTATAAGTGCCACTAAAGGATTGTAATAAAAACACTCGACCGGCCGCTCGGGGAAACAGAAAGTGCACTGGATGAGAACATTATCGACACGTAAAAGGGTGATACCGGTGAACGGCGAGAGTTGTTTGGTCTTGCACAATTAATTACTGTGTGAACCAACCAGGTGCTTACAGAGAGAGAAACACACACACACACACACACACACACACACACACACACACACACACCTTAGGAAGTCTAAATAAACTAGTAAATATTTTAACCCTTTTCTATAAATAACTAAAACTAATGGTAAATCAGTTCAATTCACTTTGCTAATTGAAGTCATTTGGTCAGGACATTGCTTAAATAAATAATTAATAAAGAAAATCTTTAATGAATGTACATTATCCGATCAACTGTAAATGCATCTCTTTATTCCTCACTGTATTATATTACAGTAGCTGCATTTACATTCATCTCCTTTGATACAATGAGCAGGAGATCAAGGGCCTTCCTCGGGGTGCCCAAACCTGATTCATCGAACCGACAACCTTTAAAATAGCATGATCTGCATTGTTTGTTTTTTAATTGACGGGACTGATACAGCTCCTGACTTCCTATATTCTATACGAGGTTCAATAGCGACCTCATCTAACTGGTGTAAATCCCACAATGCATTGCGCACGTTTTTCCTCGATTAAGGTGGTTCCCAAGGTGTGGCGTCAGGAAATTAACCTTGCGTCTAATAAATAAAAAAAAGATAGGCGGAGGGATCGAATCTCGTGGAGAATTTATGATCTTAAATTAAACGTCCCAGTTCATGCACGGATCTAATAAATCTAGTTGCACTTTCTGGGGGTCATTTAAATAAACATCACCCATAATGCCACAGGTTTCGAGTTATTACACAACGCTGGGTTACACCGGTGCAAAAGAAAGCTGGCATTTTCTTTAGATAATACATCAAATAACAGAGAGAGAGAGAGAGAGAGAGAGAGAGAGAGAGAGAGAGAGAGAGAGAGAGAGAGAGAGAGAGAGAGAGA
>JAOTRA010078468.1:0-13224 GCA_026260255.1 Pseudolaguvia tuberculata | reverse complement strand
CACACACACACACACACACACACACACACACACACACACACACACACACACACACACACACACACACACACGATTTAGAGCCAGATCATCTCCCAATTCGCTCTGTATGTATATATCGTATGAATGTTTGTAATATGTATGTACAACTTTCATCATGCCAGCTGTCTCTTTGTAGCTTTGGTGTACATTTATCTCTCTCCTGCCACTAGTTTCCTTCTTAGACATTTGTAGCACAAACACTCCATATATATGTATGAACGTTAGTCAAGATCTGTTTTTATACATACCCCTTTATATCCAATGACTTTAAGGTATATTTATCTCACAATAATAACGTTTTTATTGTTGCTTTATTGCTGAAACAAAAATCAACACAATATTTGAATCACCAATCAGCCTAATGTACATTTTTTTGGAAACCACTCCGTACAGAAAGAACCCTTACCTGGGAATCAAACCTGGGACCTTCTTGCTGTGATAGGACTTTCCTTTCCTAACCCTGACACCATTGTACCACTGGTGAATGTATATGTTTTTCCGATTACAGTATGGCCATTTGTCTACCCGTGAATGCAATACTGGTCACTGAAATTGAACACTTTTTACAATTTCTGTCCGGGTAAAGATTTTCAAAAAGTGGGGTTAAGTGTTGTTGTATAGCTGGCAAAATGGGGACTTTGGATTGTCTGTCATTTTCTCTTTGAAATGACACATGTCTGTGTAAAGCTGCCAAAATATTGATGATAAGCGAACTAACAAGACTTATGACATGTATACTAAAACATGCACAGTAATCCCATTTCATTATAGAACAGAGCCATCAGAATGCAGTGCTACATGAGTCACTGTTTATGATGTCATTCTATGTATAAAAGAGATAATTGTACGTATCTACGAATAAGAGTGTCTGCCAAATTGAGTAAATATAAATGACAGAAACCCTTTCGGATTGGCCTGTTGAACTTTGTGGTTATGATTATATAGTCACCTGTTGGCTTGCGTTTCTCTTGGACAGCATTCCATAGTGCGTTTTTCTATTTTTATAGGGAATCAAAAAGTTTATAAAACATTCCTGTGTACTAACTTGGACTCGAATTTCATGCAATTACTTTAAAAACAAAAACCTTTTCTTTCGATTTTTTCTGCACTTTGGCTCACTGTCGTCTTTCACTTAATGGAGCACATATTGTTGCAGCTTTATGGCTTATTGGAAAAGGTTTTTCTTGCTTATATTCCACTCCATCCGTGTACCCTGTAATAGGAAAATGATTTATAGTTCGTCTTATTGAGAGATAGACCGAGAATAACAAAGCTACTACCACTACTATGATTATTTAATTATCAGTATACTGGTACTGCAGTGTACTGGTAAAATGCATTTGGATTCTACCCAGAATCCATTGCTTTAGCTTTATACCAACTGTATTCTCAACATATATCTATGTATATGTAATATATCGTTTTCTTGAGTGCTCTTAACAATGACACCACTAACAATATTGGGCCCTATAAAAGACCAAATCGTACTATTACACACCAAATCGTACTATTACATCACTGTTACTACTAATAAGACAGATTTCTGGAGGTTCCCAAAGTGCATGGGCCCTTAGAATCCTCCTAAATTTCCCCTACTTAATAGCACCCTTGGCGCTTAGATTTTCAAACATGGTCTTTCTCCAAAAAAGGCTTGTACAGAAACTGGATTTGAGAAGGACCCATATTGTATGCACAGGTCCTCCTATTTCATTGAAGAGATCTCTATAATCCCTTCTGGGCTCTAGCTGCTCTCCTGGACACTTAATGGTTTCTATTCCTCCCGAGTGCTCAGTTAGGCCTGATCTTGGTTGTGTCAGGATTGTATTATATGTTTTCCTTTTTAATGTAATGGCTTTATCAATGCTCACAAGAACGACCAAAGTTTTGCTGATGTTTTAAAAACCTGGTCCATCTTTATCTCAACAATTCACAGACATTCCTTGGTCCTGGATTTATTCACCTTTTTAAAACTTTGAAAAACCATACAGAGCAGTAAATGCTGAGTATTGAGTATACTCGAAATTATTGATGAGCAGAAGTTCCATCATACTACATTTTGGCTAAGGGTTCTAGAGGCAAGGTATGTTGGTAATGCCGTTCCCCTTGAAATGTGACTTGATTTAATTGCTTTCTCGTAAATCACTTTTCAACATGTGTGTAGAAGCTTGAAGATGTTTTAGACTGTTCGTGTGAGATCTGGGCAGGGCAAACAATTATTGAGTTCAGTCGATATCATTGGCAATCATTGGCAAATTATCTATGAACTTTTTGTCTGGTAGGAAAAGAACAAATAATATGCTACATATGATATTTGTAGTGCTTACATCATTTCAAATACATACATAGTAAACAGAAAATATTTCATACAAGAAAGAAGGAAATTGTTTATATTTCCTCTATCTTACTGCTGCACTTAGAGCAAATTAATGTCATTGAATTACGGAAGTGCAAATTGACACACACATGAATGAATCGAATTTAGGAATGTGTATTATTTAGGTATGAGTGACTCTGTTAAACAACAACATTATAACAGTAGTGGTTAGCACAGTCACCTCACAGCAAGAAGGTTCCGGGTTCCATTCACAGGCAAGGGATCTTTCTCTGAGTTTTCTCATGCACTTGTGTGGGTTTTTCCCTGGTACTCCGGTTTCCTCCTACAATCAAAAAACAAATGTTAATTAAAAAAAATACATTAGGTTGGCTGGTGATTCTAAATTGCCCATAGGAGTGTGTGTGTGTGTGTGGGTGTGTTGGTTATTCATATATGTGTGGCCCTGTTTTTGGCTGGCAATGGCAACCTGGCAATGGCTCCAACAGACCCTCATGACCCCAAATTCAAGAATAAATGTATTACAAAATGAATGACTGAATGAATTAATTAATAAATGAACCTGAGCTCGCATTATACATCAAGAAAGTATTCACCGTAATGCTTACTGAAATGACTACATTTAACTTGTAGGTTTGTTTTTAATTGATTTACCATCATTCTCTTATGCAACATGTCTCTCCACATAACAGTAAGAAGTGC
The DNA here is from genome assembly GCA_026260255.1 of Pseudolaguvia tuberculata. Lineage (NCBI taxonomy): Eukaryota > Metazoa > Chordata > Actinopteri > Siluriformes > Sisoridae > Pseudolaguvia > Pseudolaguvia tuberculata. The sequence continues at coordinate 10,151 of JAOTRA010078468.1, read as the reverse complement.
TAATGTGTTCTTGGCACAAAACTTAAACCAATTTTCTTTAATCTCTTTTGTTCATAGTCAGTAAGTGTCTTAACTGAAGTTAGATTAATACTATATTATTCATTAAATAAATAAGAATAAGCTGGTAAGAAGATGAATGAATGAATGAATGAATGAATGAATGAATGAATGTGTTCTTTGTGCTATTTGACTTCTCTAACACAACACAACCCCACTGAGGAGTAAATAGTCCAAGTGTCCTTCACTTATCTTTCTGTGTGGAGTCAGTGAACCCAGCACAACCACTGACCCAGCACACCGCTCCTCCTGTTTCAGTGAGACGTGATAGAGACGTTAACTCTGTGTTTCTTGCTGGTTTCAACTTTAAATGTTGTTTTATAGAGCACAAATGCCACCTGGTGGCTAAAAAATAAACTGCAAAACGGCGTCTCATGGCTTCTGATCAGAATCAGAAAGAGCTTTACTGCCAAGTAGGTTTGCACTTACAAGGAATTTGCTTTAGTGACAGAAGCTACCAGTTGAACATTTCTAATTAACAGTAAATAAATGTAAGAAATAAATAAGGAAATAGAATAAAAAATAAAACATTTACAAAATACTGAACTTGAGACACAAAAGACAGGACAAACTAACAAAAACAATGGCAGCCATCTGCGGCGCCATCATAACAGTGTAAATTAAATATTCTCCTTTGGGCTCCTCCCGTTAGGGGTCGCCACATCGGATCGCTTTTCTCCACACTACCCTGTTCTCTACATCTGCCTCTTTCACTCCAACTACCTGCATGTCTTCCTTCACGACATCCATAAACCTCCTGCTTGATCTTCCTCTTTTCCTCCTGCGCGCCACCTCCATCCTCAGCTTTCTTCTACCAATATACTGCATGTCCAAACCATCTCAACCTAGCCTCCTTCACCTTGTCTCCAAAACATCCTACACGCGCCGTCCCTCTAATAAACCCATTTCTAATCCTGTCCATCCTTGTCACACCCAATGAAAATCTCAGTATCTTCAACTCTGCCACCTCCAGCTCCTCCTCCTGTCTTTTTGACAACGCCACTGTCTCTAAACCGTACAACATCGCTGGCCTCATTACAGTCCTATAAACTTTCCCTTTCACTCTTGCCGAAACTCGTCTATAACACTGTGAATTAAATGATCGCCATTATTCTAAATGTGTTGAGTGTTTAATTTATCATTAAGTGTTTCAGGTAACCTGACCTGGCTTGCAGCTGTGTTCAAATATAAACACTTAACCCTAAACAGTACAGCTAAATAAATCACATAAATATGTAATAAATATGGTGAAATCCTAGTAATCAAATACATGACTACAATCTCTAGAAATAGTTAACCTTCTCATAGAAAAGGTCATTTTTATTTATTTATTTATTTATTTATTTATTACCATTGACAGGACAGACCTGTTTGTCTAAGCAGAAATATTGAGAATATGAGAAGAGCACTAACTGTAAATATTTAATATTGAATAATTATAGTACCTGTGTTTAAGAGCTGATCGGTCAGTGATTGTTGGATTGGAGAAGATAATTAATTCACTAAAATGTATATGATCTTAAAAAACGGACAAGTAAGCGAACCATTTTTATCTTTCAATCCTACTTCCTCTGTTTGCTCTCAATCTGGTCCTGCTATCCCTGTTAAACTTCTACAATTCTACTCTCATTTGCTCTGCTTCTGTATCTTTCTCAAACTCTCTCAGTCTGTTTCTGTCTTTCTTAGTAATAACATCTGCAGGACAGATGTGGAGATCGTTGCTCTCAGGACCAACTTTTACATTCTCTGCTGCTTAAAAGCCCTGCCCCTGCAGCCAAGCCTTCAGTTCTTAGCAACTTCAGTTCTTAGTCATACTAGCACTTAGCAACTTTTAAACCATGGCTTAAGTATTGTTGATTTAAACATGCTCAGTATCCATCATGGTGATGATATCTGAAGTTCAGAATTGGGTGTAACTAGGAGTGAATGTGAGTGGGAGTGGCTGTTCATCTATGTCTGGCCTGTGATGGACAGCCGAACTGTCCAGAGAATACCCCTGTCTTTCGTCCTATGTGTGCTGGGATAGGCTCTAACAAACCCCTGTGACCCTGAATTAGGGAATAAGCAGATAAGAAGATGAAAGAATGTCTGAGCATATTGCCTGATAATATTAAAACTTTGTATATAAAAAAGTAGACAGAAATGTAAACACCTCATAAGAAATGCTACCAAGTTGACAAGGCCACGTATGCAAAATCTTCCCAACTCCACATTCCCATTTATAATATCCCCTGTTTCTGTGAACTACTATCAAGAGAAAAAAAAGTGTAAGTCAGGGAATGGATATAACAGTCGTGTCATTTAATAGTCAACTATAAGACATCACTAGAAATTGTTGGTGGATTGTTGTTTTCCAGATGTTTCTAGAGGTTTTGTCCAAATGTTCTTAGTCAGATTGACAATGATGTAGATTTCTCTAAATATTAGGTGATTTTCCTAATATTTCACTGATTCCACGGTTGTCTAGTGGCTAGGTTTTGGTTACGCTGCAGCCCAGGTTTGAGAAGGTCCAGGTTGTGCTGAGGGAAACTTAAACTACTTAGAGGAAGTGGTGGCTCAAATGGTTAAGTTGTTGATTAGAAGACCAGTGAGGAAGAGTAGGGAAAACCTGAGTTCATGCCCAACTGCTGCCAAGTCCCTCACTGTTGGGTCTTTGAACAAGACCCTTAGCCCTTCCTGCTCCAGGTCCAGTGTACCATAGCTGACCCAGCGCTCTGACCTCAAGGGATATGCGAAGAAAAACATTTTACTATATGGTATATAATCATGTATGTATTGAATCTATTTATTTATATTCTATTTATTTATTTTTTGGGTAAGATGAAAAGACATGCTATGGACACCATGTGTGTATTCCAAACCATTAACACACCACTTTCTTCACTAGACACACGTTTGCTTACTCAATCGGAGTAATGTTTTCCTCTGTGTTTTTTTTTTGCAGTGTTTTAGGTCTTCACCCCCACAAGGGATGACATCTGCAGGCCAGGCATTAATCACAACAGCAGAGAAACAGCAAACCACACACACAGTGAAGAAAGAGAGAGAGAGAGAGAGAGAGAGAGAGAGAGAGAGAGAGAGAGAGAGAGAGAGAGAGAGAGAGAACATAAACTTCTGTGAGTTATATAAAACAGAATTAAAATTTCTCCTAATTGTCATTCTGTCACAAGAAATAAAAGAGACATTAACAGTTGGACGTGTCAATATTCAGTCATGATGTCCTCACAGAGACGAAACAGCTTGTTAACACAACATTCAAATATTTATTAAGATTTTGTTGGTTTTTGTCCTTCTCACACTTTTCTCTTTATCAACATGTGCACACACACAAACACATACTGTTTCTCACAGCAGACTTGTTTTCGGTAAAGAACTCTATAAAGACTCCTTTTTTTCCTCTCCTTTTCCTCCAGTGTATATTCCATCTGCCTGGGTCTGCTAAAGCCATCACTGTGCTTGCATCTTTCCTCCCTTTTCCTTTCTTTCCCTCCCTCTTTTTCTATTTTTCTCCTCACTTGGTGCATATAATCTTTAAGAAATTGGTGCTGGTAGTAGCTGCAAAATATTTTATGCAATTGTTTCTGTGACCTTTGCTTTAGAAAGCGTCGACTGTCAGATGAAGAGAACGTTTTAGTTTGGATGTGGATTGTTTTTCTGGGTCAGGTAAAATAACAGGCTAGTATTATGTTCTGAGTGTGGAGCAGGACATCATAATGAGCTGGAGATCAGTAAAAGCATGAGAGTTGATATTGGAGACACTGATCACATTAGCTGTCCACACATGGTGTCACTATTATAGTGGGTAACAGAGGTAATACCCTACTAATCTGAAGACCCCAGGTCGATTATTAGCACCACCAAGCCAACACTGTTGGGCCCCTGAATAAGACCCTCAACTCCCAATTGCTCACTTGTATAACATGAAATAATGTAAGTCACTCTGAAAAAGGGCAAATACTGCAAATGTAACTGAACAGTGAAAGATGGGACAATGCCCCTGGTGATCTGTCCAGGGTTTACCCCTGCCTCTTACCCTATGTGCAGGGGAAAGGCTCCAGCAGACCCCTGTGACCCCGAATTAGGGAATAAGTGGGTTAGAAGATGAATGAATGAATGAATGAATGAAGATGGGACAAATCTAAGCTGTGTTCCACAAATATGTTTATATTTGAATGTCCGTAAAAATTAAATTTAATTGATCAAATGTCCATCATCTACATCCACATAATGTACATAAACTTTACAGACAAAAGTACTGGGACATTGGATCATCGTCTCCATATCCCTTTTGATTTTACATGTATTCCAGCCAAGATTATTGTGCAAAAACCCCTGAATGTTCTGGACAAAACACTGACTTTAACACTGATGGGATGAACTGGAACATTGACTCACCCCAGACCTCCTCATTTAACTTTAGTGCCTTACCTCACTAATTCGAAACACTCTAAAGTCATGGTCCACAAAAGATTACATAACTAATGGAGGTTTTAATCAGAGTAAGGGTGAGACTAAATCTGGAATGGATTGTTCAAAAACACAGGGATTTGATAAACAGATGTTCCGATAATTGTGGTAGCCAGGTGTACATATGGTGCTGTAGGCTTCAGGCTATGACCAGCCCTATAATCAAATGTCATTTGTAAACGTAATGATTTTTAATACTGGTCATTATATAGCTAAAGAGTTATTGTTTTTTCCTCCACTAGGTGGCAACAAAAAGCACAAAAAACAGGTCATAAATTCAGCTACCAACAAAATCTGCTAATTCTACCTACATCATTAAAAGCAAACTCCTTTTAATTATGTTCATTTGAAGTGAAGGATACAGATCCAAGAAACTGTTAAGGTGAAATGATACTTCCAACAATCTGGGGATATTTTAACTGTTTTCTATTCAAAAAATCCCAACTAAAGCAGAAGTGTGTAATCCCCCGCTTCTAACCCGCTTATTCCCTAATTCAGAGTCGTCTGCTGGAGGCTATCCCAGAAAGAAAGGCGGACATACACCCTGGACCGGTTGCCAGTCCATCACAGGGCCATACATACAGAAACACCCTCACACATTAAATTCTACAGACAATTTAGAATCACCAATTAAGCTAATGTACATGTTTTTGGATCTTAGGAAACTGGAATACCCAGAGAAAACCCATGCAAGGGACAACATGCAAACCCAGCACAGAAAGACCCCTTGTCCGGGAATCGAACCCAGGACTTGTGTGAGGCAATCGTGCTAACGATCACTGTGCATCACCATACTTTAAGTTTTGTATTTAGCACGGTCGCCTTACAACAAGAAGTTCCCAGGTTCGATTCCCAGGACGGGGATCTTTCTGTGCGGAGTTTGCATGTTCTCCCTGCGCTTGCATGGGCTTCCCCCGGGTACCGGTTTCCTCCCGCAGTCCAAAAACATGCAGATTAGGTTGATTGGTGAGTCTAAGTTGCCCATATTCCAGACTCTCTATTAAATATACTAAGCTTAAAAATGTGTGCTCTTGGTTAACTCCCATCTGTCCTCAGAGATGTTTTTTTTGTCAGAATGATGGATAATGATAGGATGTCTTAGTGCTTTAGCCTTTTCCTCTCAACTTCCTCTGTCTTTTTCCCCCTCACACCACAAAACAAAAAGATTGTTTGGTTTAGTTAAACACTGTCCCTCAGATGTGGACCTGTCCTCCTTTGGGTGATGACATCTGAAATGAGGGGTGTGTGGGTGAGTGAGCTAATGTGTGTTTGTACATGTCTATGTGCGGGGATGTGGAGCATGTGCAGTGGGGGTGGAGGCATGTTGTTTCTGTTGTGTGTGTCTGTGAACGTGGCAGGTTTTATAGATAAATGCCGTAGAACTCACAGTAGGAGCCATTGAGTGCCTGAGAACTCTGTGTCTGTATCTAAGTTTTTATTAATTATAGTTTACATTTCTTTAGTTGTTTTTCTGTTCAATAACTAAGTAAAGAGGTCAGATATCCCATTTCCCACTCCTTGAGATCAAACACACTTTTTCCTTTAGATATCTTCTGACATTGGAGTCATAGAGGCTGGAACTCCATACTCTATACAGCTATTGTCATGAGTATGGCGTTTCCTGCTCTATGCCTCATCACTGAGTCGTACTGGACACATCACAGGATCCCATGTGTTTTTTAGCTCTCAACTGTCTTCTGTAAAGAAAAAAAACAGACAACAGCACACAACTGTAAACTCCACGGCTAACAGAAAAAAATTATGGGCTTGTATGAAGGTGATAAGCAACCACCAGTCCTGCAGCCTGTGATTTAAAGATCACTTTGTAGCCACAAGCACTATTTTTAACTTTACTCTTTAGGCAAGGTTATTATAACCCTTTCAAACAGGAAGCACTAGCTCTTTAGCAGACTTTTTAATTATTTTTGATTTCACACATTTCATTTGAGAGCATTTTAGCAGTTTATAAGGACATTATTATTGGGAACTGGTGGCTCAATGATTAAGGTGCTGAGTTGTTGATCAGAAGACCAGGAAGACCTCGGCTCAAGTCTGACACTGTTGGACCCTTGAGCAAGACCCTTGACCCTTCCTGCTCCATGGGCGCTGTACAATAGCTGACCCTGCGCTCACCCTGCCCTGTATTTATTGCCCTCAATAACGTATATAAAAATTTAAAAAAAAAAAAAAAGAAAAAAAAAATCTGAAACACCGCTCACAGTCCCACCAACCCCAAGGTTCCTCTCTTATGGAACCAAGATGGGGGCGCGAACTTTCTATCAATGTCAGAACAACAAAGTCACTTACTGTCTTCAAGAGATAATTGAAGGCCCACCTTTTTCATCATCTCTTCAATTTTACTCTCGCTACTTCTTAATGGTTACAACCTTATCTCTGTAGGATTTGTGATCGGGTCAGTGCACATAACCGCTTCAGTTTCCTTACCAGTGGAAGTGTGTGACTTGTTTTACGCCATAAGTCACATATTTTACTCACGGCCTGGGTGGAGCAAAACATTCTATAATATCTAAACACAAAAAGAAATCACAAAGTGTTTTGTTAGAGGAAGTGAAGAAAAGCTAAAGCTTGTAAACGATAACTAGCAAACTATAATAATTGTTTTGTGTTAAAAGGTTTCACATTCATTCATTCATTCATTCATTCATTCATTCATTCAGATAATTCATTCAAGGTTAAATCATTAAGTAGGCTTATTGTTATAATGTCTATCTCATAATGCTTCTATTACTTGTTTGGAAGTGTTTGATATTCCAATATTCAAATAAGGAAGCTCTGTTGTTTTATTGCATTATAAACTTATGACATTGTCACATGTCTAGGCTCAAACGGAAATAATGGCTACATTTACATTTACAGCATTTCGCAGATGCCCTTATCCAGATTGACTTACATGTATCTCAATTGAGCTGTGGAGGACTGGTAACTTGGTAGTGCTCGGAATCGGACCTGGATTTTCCAATTAACAGTCCAATAACTTATCTAATGAGCAACCACATCCATCTCTACATGATTGCATGAATTCAAATTCTCAAATTAGTTCCTTTACCAACAATGCTACATTCAGACTACGTGAAAAAGTATGCAGAGAAAAAAAACCAGGCTAACATTCTCCTTGTGTTGTTATCCTTCCCCCCAGAGGGGGCTCCAGTCACGCCAGCCATGCCAGAGGGAGCTCCGGCCGTTCCAGCCATGCCAGAGGGAGCTCCGGCCGTTCCAGCCATGCCAGAGGGGTCTATGTGTAGAGCTCTTTGGTCTTGTCATGTTGTGGTGGATTGTTCATGTACCACTGTGGTGAGTTTGAGTAAAAGCCATGTTCCTGTTTATTGTTAGTAGTGACATCACATTAATTTTATTGGCTGTAGCCAGGTCAAGTTTTGTCTTGGCACTGAATTGAATCTCCAAAATCACAATACATCCAGGTAACAGTGTACAGTTACAGTTTGGAATTTGGTAAACGCTTTTATCCAGAGCGACTTACATTTGGTCTCTTTTTTCATTCGGTCTGAGCAATTGTAGGTTAAGGGCCTTGCTCAAGAGCCCATAGTGGTTGCTTGGTATTAGTCCAACACCTTAACCACTAGGCTACCACTTCCCAGGTAAAAATTTTCTATTAGTGACATATTAGTGTATTTAGGATACATGTAGAAACCGTGAGCAATTTTTGCAGATGTTGCTTTAACATGCATTTGTCTTATAGCCTTAACTGTCATGCTTATGGAAACATACTCACAAAAATGGAAATTATTCCAGATTATTCCAGACAATTATTCCCAGATTTCTGGGAAATGTGTTTATGCTGTATACTGAACACTGATGAGAAATGTCCATGGTATTTACCATTTAATTTGCATGTTTATCTGTGGTTGCACGCCAGGCGCTTTTTGTAAGGATATTGACATTTTTACAGCCCTTATCCTTACACTGAACGTGTGATATGTAAAAATCTGATTGGTTATTTTACATGTCAATTAAACACCCAACGCCCAGACCTTCTGCTAACATTCTAAATGTCCAGCTGCTTGATAATTGAGGCTGAACGAGTTATTGTTTCCATGGAAATGGAACCAGAATTCCTTATAGAGCTGTTCCCTATTACTCTTTGCTTCTCTTCCATTGTTTCAATATCAAAAACAGGATTTAAAAGCCAGAATTTATCAAATCCACCCTCTACAAAACATGTGGAGACTAAAATGTTTCATCAAACACTGATGATATTCGCTTATATTTAAAACAGTATATCGTTCTCATGTGCATATTCCATCGTTCAAGATTGTTTGGAAAAGAAGAAAGAATCTAATTCAGTGCCAATAACAGTTCATTTGAACTTGGCAATGTTCTGGGTTTGTTTTATGACTATGACTGCTTCTGAAATCACACTTGTTACACTCTGCTATTTCCATTGCACTGCTTTCATTAACAACGAATGAGACATTTGTCTTCTGCCATCAGTTATCAGACCATGTACAGAGACCAACAAGAAGCAAAATGTATTTTAAAAAGAATAAATTATAGACAAAAAGGAAAACGTTAAAATCATTTTGGGCTATACTGAATCTTGTGGTTTTATTAACACGCCACTAAAGCGTTGTTTTCCTTTTTATTTTTCGGTTATAAAAAAAAAATTCCTAAAGCAATCTGCCACAAAGGTTTCAAACAGGCTTGCCAAGCGGTAATAAAAAGTTTAGATGACATCACAAAAAAAAAAAAAAAAAAGGCTAGGAAACACAGAACAAGGAGCTATTGGTAAGAAAATCTCTTGAGGTTCAGCAGATTGACATGTACACCAGTAAAGTCTTCTTTGCTGTGACCTCGACATGTGGCTGTGTTTTGCTGAGGAACTCGTCGAACCTTGACCTGCACTGTGCCTCTGCGAGCAGATTGTATCTGAGCAGGAAGCTTATAAGAAAACTGACTAACAATCACTCTTGGAGTCGTGTGCTATACACAGTGCAGCTTAATCTCCGCTTGCTTTCTGGTTGCACAGCAGTGGAGCCAATGCCGCGCACCAACTGTGCAGGGATGTCAGGAGTTGTTTTGACTGACAGAATTAGAGCTTTCTTTTTCCCTTTCTATTTCTTACCCGTATTCGATGCAGCATTTTGCCAATGGTGGAGGCAAACTGCAGCGACTAAAAGGGTGCATATTTTTATTACATTTCTACATTATCTTTAAGGAGTTTAATCTGCGCTCTTGACTGCCATGCATGCTTTGTTTTATGGACACACTCAGTGAGATGACAGACCAGCCAACTTCCTTAGTACTGTATACAAGGGTGTGGCTTGCAATGATCTAACCACTCTACGCTTTATAAAGTCATGACACACGCCTTTACAAACCAGGGCATACGGCCATCTGCTTAAGGCAGCTTTGCTAGATTATCCAAACTGCTGTAGTCGTCATTTTCATATTTAGGTTCTTTTTTAATGTATGTTTCAGTGACTCGTAAAAGAATACTCAAAAAAAAAAAAAAAAAAGCTGAGGAAACTGTATAGAAATCAAAATGTATTAAGGTATATCATAATTATTATACTGAAAGAGATTGGGGATTGTAAAGTGGTGGCAGGGGATAGTGTAGCTAAACAGCATCGGATGGTTGTCTGTAGAAT
>JAOTRA010078414.1:0-13229 GCA_026260255.1 Pseudolaguvia tuberculata | reverse complement strand
ATGTGGTCATATATAAGGTCCATTTCTACATCTTCATTTGAGTCCAGCTGTGTTTGATTAGACTGATTGGACTTGATTAGGAAAAACACACTGTCTAGATAAGTCCTTATAGCTCACAGTGCAGGTCAGAGCAAATAAGAATCATGAGGACACAGGAACTGCCTGAAGAAGTCTTACTGCACCAGGAACTGCCTGGTGTAGTAAGAATACTAAAATCAGATAGATGTAAAGATTACATGCAAAATGGCTCTAAATGGATTTCTAAAATCTTTAATTGAAGTTGATTGTCCACATGCAATTGTAAGTCCAGAGGTTTCTGCAGACAGAAACTTTTATTTTGAATTCACATTAAAATGTACCTGAATAATTGTTATGCTTTTGTCTATTTTTCTGATCTATGACCTGTCCATGGTGTACCCCTGCCTATGTCCACTGGGAACGACTCCAGCGGTCCCATGACCCCAAATTAGGGAAGAAGCTGGTTAGAAGATGAATGAATGAATTACGCTCATCCTCATGAGTGTATGTTTAGTGGCAAAGCAAATTTAACTGATTATTTTATTATAAAATATGTAAAATCAACAGACTGATATTACATTTAGTAACCTTAGGTGGTACGAATATATATATATATATATATATATATATATGTATATTTTAACAGCAGACTAATAACATAAACCAGACTTGCTTTATAATCATAAATCATTAGATGTAACTCAGTGCTGTAAATACATGATGACAAGTGGAAGTGGTAGCCTAGTGGTTAGGGTGTTGGACTAATACCGGAAAGACCCAGGTTCGATTCCGACCTCCACCAAGCAACCACTTTGGGTCCTTGAGCAAGGCCCTTAACCCACAATTGCTCAAATGTAAAAAAGAGATCAAATGTAAGTCGCTCTGGATAAGAGCGTCCGCCAAATGCCTAACTGTGTAAAGCAGAGGCCACAAGGTTTCTGCTAGTGCATGCGTCCGTGAGAGAGTGAAGTGGTAGCCTAGTCTTTTCTGGACTAATACCAGAAAGACCGGGGCTCGAATCCCACCTCTACCAAGTAACCGCTGTTGAGCAAGGCCCTTAACCCACAATTGCTCAGTTGTAAAAAAAAAAAAAAAGACCAAATGTAAGTCTATCTGGAAAAGAGCACTTGCCAAATGCATAACTGTTACTGTGCGCGTGTGTACGCACTTAAAATCCACGAATACTTTTTCTTCTTTTGGCTGCTTCTGTTAGGCGGCACCTCCTGCCCGCCACCTGCATTCTCATTCTTCTATCAATATACTGCATGTCCCTCCACTGCACATGTCCACCATCTCTACCTCCCTTATCTTGTCTCCAAAACATCCTACATGTGCCATCCCTCTAAACAACTCATTTCTAATCCTGACCATCCTCTTCATCCCAATGCAGATCTCAACATCTTCAACTAGCTCTGCACCAAAATACTGAACCAAATACTCCTTCTACCTCTCACCTTCCAAAATCCTGTTAAACAATTTACCCAGAAATTCCACTGCCATTCTGTGTGTCTAATCAGACCTAAATTCCTCTACAGGCTCGAATTGAGAAAAACAACTGGAAAAGGGATAACATTTTCTTTCTATAGTTATTTGTAAAATAGCTCAATATATTGGCGGCACAATGGCGTAGTGAATAGCACGGTTGCCTCACAACAGGAAGGTCCTGGGTTTGATTCCCGGGCCAGGTATCTTTCCGCGCGGAGTTTGCTTGTGTGGCTTTCCTCAGGGTACATTGTTTTTTTCCCACAGTCCAAAACACAAAGATATTAGTCTATATGTGGCCCTGAGATGGACGGGACTCTCTGTGACCCCAAATTAGGGAATAAGTGGGTAAGAAGATGAATGAATGAATGAATAATAAATATATTTGTAAATGTCTTGAAGTAGCACAGGACTGAGCTGAAATGAGAACAGACAATAAATGAAGTGAAACCACTGCTGCTCCCACTGCAATACGACAGCAATAGAAGCTTCCTGCCAAATATGTGGGCTTAGAGGAGAGAACACACACACACATACATACATACCCAGACATTATTTCCGTCATTCACTGGACTGTAAGCAAGAAAATTAAAGGCACCGCCCAAAACAGTGGTAATAATGAGATATAAACCCACTCAATCCACTCCATGCCCCCCATAATCCACAAACCCCTCCAATTCATCCCATTACCCCCACAGTCCACAAAACCACCCCAATCCATAGCATTACCCTCCCACAATCCCCAACCCCCCCAATCCATCCCATTACCCTCCCACAATCCATACCCATTATCCCCCACAATTTACCCCATTAACACCACACAATTCACCCCATTGCCGCCCACAATCCACCACATTAACCCCCCACTCTCCCACAATCCACCCCATTATTCCCCCGTGCCCCACCATTTCAGTTCTAACACTCAAACATGGAAAAAAAAAAAAAACATTTAGAAACCTATAAATTCTGTAGGTTTTACACTGTTTACACTCCTCTGTGTCAGTTTCCGTGTTGTACAGCGTGTATTGATGAATGAGTGAAGAGTGAAGGGTGAATAAATGAAGGGTTTTTATTCTCATTGGAAATAAACCGGTTACTTACCGACTCCATGGCTGCTGCCATATCATCATATCTCTCCGCCTGTTCCGCTAGTCGAGCTTTTTGTACCAGCTGTTCGCGGTCCTCCGCCATTGTTTCTCTTTCTGTTCGCTTTAATGATTCTGGGATTTAGTGAAATGTTTAATAAACCGATTTAACTGTTTTAAATGTTTAATAAACCTGTCGCTTTTTTATCGCTGGAACTGGATGAAGGAGCGCCGTTATGCAGCTGTTCCCCTCCGTCTGCTCTACTGCCTACAGGCCCGTTCAGCCCCTCCCCTTCCTCACTCTCACTCTCACTCTCACACACACGCGCGGTGAGATAACGCTCCTTATAAAGAATCCCAAGAAAACCTCTAAACTATCTAGCTATCTGTACATTTTGTAGCTGTAAAGTTAGATTAGATATGAATAATTAAATGTAAAAAAAATTTCATTCATTCATCTTACCCGATTATTCCCGAATTCCGGGTCACGGGGGTCTGCTGCGCCTAACCCAGCATAGGGCGGAAGTCAGGGGTACACCCTAGACGGGTTACCAGTCCAACATAGGGCAACACATAGACAAACAACCATTCACTCCTTTGGACAATTTACAATCACCAATCGACCTAATCTGCATGCGTTTGGATTGTTGGAGTACCTGGAGGAAACCCACGCAACCGCGGGGAGAACAAGCAAACTCCACACAGAAAGATCCCCGGCCCGGGATTCGAACCCAGAACCTTGTTGTTGTGAGGCGATGTAATATTTATTTTTATGAATTCATACATCAACAAGAAGGTCCCGGGTTCGATTCGAGGTGATATTTCTGTGTGGAGTTTGTTGCATGTTTTCCCTGGGTTTGTGTGGGTTTCCTGGAGTGGTGAGGTTGCAGGAAGAAGAGATAGTGAAGGTGGAGGAGTTTATGTACCTGAGGTCAACAGTGCAAAGTAATGAAGAGTGCGTTAGAGAAATGGAGAAAAGAGTGCAGACAGCAAAAAAAAATTTTTTCCAAAATCTTGTGATCTTTGTAAGCATTAACAAACAGTTAAAATCTTATTTAACAAATACTCAACCAGTGATTGGCAAATAGCGTATACTTATAAACAACGATCCGCGCCGCAGTCATGATGCGTCATCTCCGATAAGTCTAATGTGCGAGTGATGACGCATGAAATGTGGGAGGGGCATAGCCCGGATCCTTACAATGTCAATAGGAATCTGTCTATAGGACAACTATCAGTTGAGCACTGCACAAATATCTGGGTTTTATGGAAGTGTCCAAATATGAACTGTTGTTTCTTGGCCTGAATTTTCACACCTATAGGTCTTTCCCACGCCCTGCGATGTTGTTAAAATAAGGTTAGAAAATAGTGAGTAAAAAACACAGAAGACAATCTCTACAGTACAATGACTTCCACAGTTGATCCAAAAACTCCTAAAACTGCTAGAAGAGTGATGTGTGTTTCACCAACTGGACGGCCTATTGAAATGAGTAAATAACTGACCTTTGCTACTAGGAAAAATATGGAGTTGGTTTGACAAAGTTTCTCCATGAGGATTTAAATGTTGTGACTCGTAATTTTACGATGTGTGATGATCGTGTCGGTTGATATGTGTTTGACAAAGTAATGTGGACTGTGAAGCTTTATGCTACCGATGTTGAAGACAATTTTACACCACAGGATCCTGGTCTGATTTTGCCTGCCAAAGACTGGCGGTTTTTCTACAACTGTGTTTGGAGGGACCTGAATGACAGCGATTACGACTTGTACATTGCCGAATGGAATGGTATAGTTCCTGACACAAGGTTTTGTGTGGTTGGTGATTGTAGTAAAAAATACCGGATGACTGCATTTACATTTTCTGCTGCAACGACAAGGCGAAGATCAGTGAACATGCGGTGAGATAACGCTCCTTATAAAGAATCCCAAGAAAACCTCTAAACTATCTAGCTATCTGTACATTTTGTAGCTGTAAAGTTAGATTAGATATGAATAATTAAATGTAAAAAAATTTTCATTCATTCATCTTCTTACCCGATTATTCCAGAATTCCGGGTCACGGGGGTCTCGCCTCATCTCCTATCTCGAAATCGGAACACCACCAGTACTACGACATTAGGTTTTTGTTTCAATAAAAAGATATTCATATACATGTATTGACAAGATGTTCAGATTGTGTGACATGTATGAGGAGTACAATTCTGTAAATATGAAATTGTTCTAGCTTGGACAGAGCGTTTCCAAGACCACAAACAGTCACTTCTCTCCACCCACATTAAGCATTAAAAAGACTGCAGAGATCGGGTGGTGGTTACTACATCCATTTTGGCCATGTCTGAGGGATCTACGTCTGGCTACTGCTACAGCAACCCTCTTACCTTACCTGCAATGCCTGATGATAACGCCACATTTAAGGAGATCTTCAATGTGTCTTCAATGTTTGATGCTGACGCTATGCCTGTGGAGATAGTACCGTCTCTGGATGCATGCTCCAATCCTACAGAGGCCCTGCCACAAACCTACGACTGCCTAGCTAGATAAATTCTGTATGGAACTGGGGTATCACAACCTGACCTTTCTCACAGCACCACACGGTGGTAGCAACAGCAGGTGGTGGGGCTTGTGCCGGCGTTGATGTTCGTGACGGGTGTATACCTACTGACGGATTCAAAATTATAAAAGCAACAATCATGGTCATATTGGAACATCTAATCAAAAAAAAAAACTGAAGGAACTCTGTCTTGGTTGTGAAGTTAAACATCCTAGTCAGCTCAGACACTCCTGTTTGTTTGAACCCAGTGCATTTCTTCAACGCTTACTTTGAGGAGCTATCGCTTAATCTGATAAAACCAGAACTTAAACACATCATAGCTCAAACATTGAATCGGTTTAAGAATTAATCCTCAGAGGATTCAGTGTTCGGTGGATGCTATTTTATGTGAACTACGAGAGAAAAAGTTCTGGACGCTACCAGTGAACAGCTTGTATACGACGCTGTGGACTGTTGGAAGGGTGGTGCACACACTGGACGCGTATAGCATAGTTATAAGGAACGGTTGGTGTGTTAATGCTCTGACAAAAAGTGTTTCTAGACTAAATATTAGATGTAAAATGACCGTTTTTTTGTACAAGATCATCAATGATAATCCTGATGTCTCCTTACAAGTAAAAGGATGTGTTGTTGATGCTAAGCGTTTAACAAATCTCAAGAAACAAATGGTTACTGTAAGATCTATGTCAAGTGAGTGGTCAGCTGTTATGCATATGCGTCTGAATGTTTGTGAACCAATCCCTGTAACCATTCGTAAAATGCTCGACCTAATGACAGAATCTGGTAGTAGTATTCGAATTGCTTACATTTTATGTATGTGTACATATGTAACAGACCTATGTGTGGTTCTGATTTCAAGAAATTTTCAGTCTAATGTTTGTGAGATTATTGAAACGTTGGTTGACTATCTGATTGAGAAAAAAATTATAATGTGTGTAAAGTTTCTTTGGTACATTGACAATGTTTGAAAACTAAGTTTTGTATCAGTTTTGTTAAATAAAACCTCAGTTCACCTAAAAACCCTTGTATTATTATTTTCTAGACTCTGATGTGACAATATGTCTGAACAGATACTAAAAAATATTTATCATTACCCTTCTAACCCACTATCTTTAGGAGATAAAAAAATGATTAAAAGATGCAGTTTTAAAAGAAAAAGGCATTCGCTTAACTGATGAACAGATTTCAGAGTGGCTAGCTGGAGAGGATGCATACACGCTACACAGGAATGCGTTGTTAAAATACAAAAGGAACAGAGTTTTTGTCTATGGTATTGATATGCAGTTCTAGGCAGATTTAGTTGACATGTCGGCGTATGGTAAAGAAAATTACAACAATAATTTGTTGACATGTATTGACCTATGGCGGCGCGGTGGCGTAGTGGATAGCACAGTCAGCTCAAAACAAGGAGGTTGTGTAGATTTGCTCCGGGTGCTCCGGCTTCCTCCCACAGTCCAAAAACACGCAGATTAGGTGGATTGGTGATTCTAAATTGTCCATAGGAGTGAATGTGTGTGTGAATGGTTGTTTGTCTATGTGTTGCCCCGAGATGGATTGGCGACCCGTCCAGGGTGTACCCCCACCTCTCGCCCCGGATTCGGGTAAGAAGATGAATGAATGTATTGACCTGTTCAGTAAATACGCATGGACGTGTGTGTTAACAAACAAGAGCGGAGTGGAAGTGGCTAAGGCGTTTGAATCCATATTGAAAGAGGGGAGAGTACCGTAGAAACTAAAACAGATAAAGAATTTGTTAACAAGCATTTCCAAAAGCTCATTTCTATTGTGCATTTTGCTGCAGACATGAGCTTAAAGCTAGTACTATAGAACGATTTCACCGCACCTATAAATTTAAATTAGGTATTTAATGTCCACAAACTCTAAACGGTTTGTAGTATTACATAACCTATATGGGTCTACGGTTTCACACAGCATCAGCCCTATATTTTGGCGACACTGTTAGAATCTCTAAAGTAAGAGGACCGTTTGCAAAAGGATATGAGAAAAACTATACAGAAGAATTTTTCACAATAAAAACGTGTATCCCGCGGGATCCTCCTGTCTATAGACTCTGCAATTATGATGGCGATGTTATGCACTGCTTTTTTTTATGAGCAGGAATTACAAAAAATATCAGTAGGTAAGAATAAAAGATTTGAAATAGAAAAAATTGTGGACCGAAGACGTGAAGGTCGGATAACAAAAGTTCTGTTCCAGTGGGTTGGATGGCCTTCAAAGTTCAACTCATGGCTGAATGAGAAAGACGTGGTTGACATACAATCCACATAAAACGCATTTCGCGTGTACGTGTTAATCTACAAAAACAATCATGGCTGATTGGGTGGGTTTTACTTGACGCTCCCCTGCAATTCATCGTTAGCTATTTACCGGATAATACTATTTCTAGTCATAAAACCATGCTGGCAAGAACTGTAAGTCTATAAGGAGAATGGGAGGTCGGGTTGATTGAATTTGAATACCCCAAATCATGGTACACATTTCCAGAGGAAGACGGACCAAATATCATCAAGAAGGATCAAAACACATCGGAAGCTGATGAGGAACATTACATCGTTAATGACGGGGTTAAGATTAGCATCAACAACTGAACTCAGTGTATATCAAAGCTATGTAACACACTAAAGGTTGGTTATTACGAGGATGTCTTATTTCTGATTAGAGAAATAAACACGACTTTACCCCTAGGGTAAGGGTTGGATATGATCATGTAAAAATCAGAGTCTTTCTAAAGGCCCGACCAAAGATGTCACTGACGTTTTACGGAAAGCTAGCTATTATATTAGGGTTACGCCCTGGTGTTGCTATAGTATCTCCACGTCAGACTGATAAAGACTATGAAGACGTAGTCGCAGATGTGACGTACACCCCGCACCAAACCGACATCAATGGGGGTTTCTACAGCTTGTATATATACACGGATATCATAGAATATCAATCAGTCGGTGATGAGCATGTTCCACTGTTGAGGTGTGTACATATAGATGCGGAGAATAATAAGATCGTTAGTGTTAGATATGACAAGGCACACTACAAACCTGTCAATAGAACAACCATTACGGATATAACCATAGAGGTAAATGACGATCAGAATCAAAACGTACGTTTTACATACGGGAAGGTCAGCGCAAAGTTACACTTCAGACCTGTAAAACAAGGTGTTTTTTAAATAATGCCATATCCCAATACTTACAAAATGGATCCTGAGCGATATGTGGCCCATTATCAAAATCAGGCCAGTAACGGGCTCCTGGGTTATTCAGTCTCAAGTGTCATGTATGCCTCTGGTTTGGGCGGTTTATTCAGGGGTCTCTTTCGAATGGCTGTATCATTAAATAAGCGAGGATTCAATATTGCACATCCTCATCTTAAATCAGCTGCAAAAAACATACTAAGCGATGTTGTTAGCAATATGCTAACACACTCTTTCAGCAACAAAAACACTCAAGACGGATCCGGACTGGTGATGTCATGCAGGAAAATGTCTAGGCCTCCAAGAGACAGGAGGAGTGGTCAAACACAAAAGAAAAGAAAATGTTCTCCTAAGAAGACCCCTGTCATGAAACGGAGGCGTTTGGAGACAGCAAAAAAAAAAACTGTCAAGAGTTTTCAATCAAGAAAACCTATTCTTAGGAACCATACCAAATTCTATTGTTTTTGCCATGGTAGATAGTGATGCCTTTACAGGGTCATATAATAAAAACGTGTTTGCGTTTAAAAATTATGATTTAGAATTTTTATCTATTTATTTGGACGGACAACAATTCCCTGCAAAGCCGTTGCAACCTGATTAAGGGAATGGTTCTGCTGTGCGTGAATTCTATCAGTTAGCGTTGGCTTCGGGGGAAACACCTTAAAATCAACGTACAATAAACCTTATTGTCTATTCTATTTTTGACTCTATCATCAAAGTGTCTAACCGTCGTCAGATCCTGATGGATTACTATTAATAACATCATAATGAACACCGTGCAGCTTACGACAATCATGGAAAGAGTGTAATGCAATACCCAATTTCCTGGTGTACCTCTTTGTGACTATTTACCACAGACTCCTTTAAGAAAACTACCATCATCTGTAATTTTTAACACCGATTTGTCATATCAGCCTGGACAACACTGGCTTGCCATTTACATGAATGAAGAAGGTGTTGGACATTTCTTTGATAGTTATGGAAATAAGCCAGACAACATCTGTTTTTTGTCTGTAATTAATGATTTTCTAAAACTAAATTGTAGAACCGTCCAATATTCTGCCGTGCAAGTCCAAGATTTTTCATCAGACACATGCGGGCAGCATTGTGTGTTTTTTCTCCATCACATGGGAAAGCGGCGTGATTATGATTATGTATTGAAGTTATATAGTAACGATTTTATTAAAAATTACAAATTTGTATCTGCTTTTGTAAAAAAAAAAATAATTAAACAATCTCGATGTAATAAAAATGTTTTTAACTGAGTTCAATGTGTCTTCTTCTCCTTTCGGCTGCTCCCGTTAGGGGTCGCCACAGCGGATCGCTTTTCTCCACACTACCCTGTCCTCTACATCTGGCTCTTTCACTCCAACTACCTGCATATCTTCCTTCACCACATCCATAAACCTCCTCTTTGGTCTTCCTCTTTTCCTCCTGCTCGGCACCTCCATCTTCAGCATTCTCATACCAAGATACTGGATGTCCCTCCTCTGCACATCTCAACCTAGCCTCTCTCACCTTGTCTCCAAAACATCCTACATGTGCCGTGCCTCTAATGAACTCATTTCTAATCCTGTCCATCCTTGTCACCCCCAATAAAAATCTCAGCATCTTCAACTCTTCCACCTCCAGCTCTGCCTCCTGTCTTTGTGAAGACGCCACGGTTTCTAAACCGTACAACATTGCTGGTCTCACAACAGTCCTATGAACTTTCCTTTTACTCCTGCCACACTTCTCCACCCACTCCACCATGCCTGAACTCTTTTCTTCACTTCTCTGACACACTCTCCATTACTTTGCACTGTTGACTCCAGGTACTTAACCTCTGCCACTACCACTTCTCCCTGCAACCTCACCACTCCATTGCCTTCCCGCTGTTCGGAATACTCTCTCCACCTTCTCTACACACTCTTCTAACTAGCCAAAACATTTCCATCTGTATCCTTTATTGCTCTAACTTGCCATACATCATTCCTATCTCTGTCTCTCTGCCTGGCCAACCGGTACAAATCCTTTTCTCCCTCCTCAGTGTCCAACTCCTTGTACAAGGTCACACCAAGTACATTCCTAGCTGTCTCCCTTATCACTTCTGCAGTCGTTGCCCAATCATTCAACAACTCTTCCCCACAACCGAGCCCCTGACTGACCTCCTCCCTGAATCTCACACTACAGTCTTCCTCCTTCAGCTTCCACCATCTTATTCTCTTTTCTGTCCCCTCTCTCTTCCTTTTCCTCCTAACATGCAAAGCCATCCTACAGACAACCACCCGATGCTGTTTAGCTACACTATCCCCTGCCACCACCTTACAGTCCCCAATCTCTTTCAGGTTACCTGTCCTGCACCAAATATTGTCCATCTGTGTGCAACTTCTTCCACTCTTATACCCTATGCTCTTTCTTCTTAAAATATGTGTTAACCACTGCCATCTCCATCCTTTTAGCAAAATCTACTATCATCTGCCCTTCCACACTCTTCTCTTTAAAGCCATACCTACCCATCGCAACCTCTTCCCTTCACAAACATGACCATTGAAGTCTGCTATTATCACCAATCTTTCATGTCTAGCCACACTCTCTACCACTCCATTTAACTCACTCCAGAATCTTTCCTTTTCCTCCATCTCACAACCTACTTTTGGAGCATAAGCATTGATGATATTTATCATCACACCCTCAACTTCCAGCTTCACTTTCATCACCCTATCAGACACTCTCTTCACCTCCACCACACTCTCAATGTACTCCTTCTTGAGGATTACCCCTACACCATTTCTCTTTCCTTCTACACCATGATAAAACAGTTTAAATCTACCACCAATGTTCCTGGCCTTACTTTTTTTCCACCTGGTCTCCTGAACACACAACACATCCACCTTTCTACGCTCCATCTTGTCAGCTAACTCTCTTCCCTTTCCAGTGATAGTACCAACATTTAAAGAACCCACCCTAACCTCCACTCTCCAACACTTCTCCTTTGCGTGCCGTCTCTGTAAACGTCTTCCTCCTCTGCTTCTCCTCCTTTGGCCAACAGTAGCCCAATTTAACTGGTACCCTGTTGGATAACAGTACATGTGGCGGTCGTTGTTAACCCGGGCCGAGACCGATCTTCTATGCGATTCTGATTTGTGATCTGCAGTTTTAATTTGGCGCAGTTTTACATTGGATGCCCTTCCTAACGCATCCCTCCCCATTTATCCGGGCTTCTGACTGGCACTAAGAATGCACTGGCTTGTGCAACCTTAAATGGCTGGGTTAAGTGTGTTCAATGTGTGCAGACGGTTAAAATGTTCATGTGTGATGTTTATTATATCTGAAAATATATATTGGGCGTGGTTCTCAGCCAAGCAGGTGGTTCTCTGAAGTTCCCTGCGAAGTATTGTTGCCCTAGGCCGTACTAAGCATTTCTCTATTTCATGTTTGTATTAACTCTTTGGATTTTGACTTTTGCTGCAACCTCGACTATTCTATTTGTGTAAGGATATGAACGGGACCCCGCCCCTCATAGGTCAGCAGGCTGATGAAGCCCCGCCCCCACACTGCCCACACTGCGCTAGTTGTCATTCTTGTCAGACATGTTTGGCGTCGTCGTCCTGGCAACTACGTTGTCAGGGCGATGACGTATTATTTAAGGGCACGTGACAGCAAGCGCAGGTGTGGGTAATTGTTTATGTGCGGCGTTCTTACGGAGTATGTTTTGCGATTTTGGACTACTTGGACTTTGGACTCGTTTTTGGATAATTTGTATGTTTATAGTCTTGTGTCTTCGTCTGCGTCTGGTTCCCGTGTTTTGTTTGTTTCTGTTACATGTTCACTGTACATATTCTGCACCCTCACTTTAATAAATTCACCTCCTTCACTGCACAATGAATCCTGCCCTTTTCTCTGTGCTGACGGCGCCGTTACAGAATTACCCACCAGCTAAGGATCCAGCGGGAAGGAATAACTCTTTGAACTCTTTTCTCACGACGTTCAGTAAAGACCTTTTGTCAGCGCGTTTAGCTGCGCTAGCGCTAGCATTTGATGCTCGGCATGCTAACCAGCTCGTCACCGCTGTTTGGCTGCACCCACTAGCGGCTCAGTCGCTGATCGAACAGGGTGATCTGCTGGCACGAGCGCTAGCACCTACGGGTAAGCACCGAAAGACCCCTGATAAGTTTAACGGTAATCCAGAAAGATGTCTGTCGTTTATTGCCCAGTGCCGCCGTTATTTTTCATATGCTCGATTTTTCCCAACGGAAAGGGCTAAATGCGAGTTTTTTATGCTCTTGTTGGGCGACGAAGCCCTACTGGCAATAGCGGCAGTCTGGGAGTATTACTGGCTACGACCCGTGGATATCACACACTTTCTGCACTGGATTACCGAAAGCTTTTCCGGGGAATCTGAGCCCTCAGCGTCTGCATCTGAGCCCTCAGCGGCTGCATCTGAGCCCTCAGCGTCTGCATCTGAGATCTCGTCAGCGCCTGCATCTGAGCTCTCGCCAGCGCCTGCATCTGAGCTCTCGCCAGCGCCTGCATCTGAGCTCTTGCCAGCGCCTGCATCTGCGCTCTCGCCAGCGTCTGCATCTGAGCTCTCGTCAGCGCCTGCGTCTTCGCCAGTGTCTTCGCTAGTGTCTTCGCCTGTGTCTTCGCCAGTGTCTTCATCTCATGAAATTTTGACAATGTCTTTTGTGTCACCTGTTGTGTCTCTCTCTGTCCCCCTAGGGTCCCTCACCGTCCATCCAGAATCCCCAGTGTCCCCTTCGGTCCCCTCAGAGTTTGCATTGTCCCCTTTGGTCCCCTCAGAGTTTGCATTGTCCCCTTCGGTACCCCTCAGAGTTTGCATTGTCCCCTTCGGTCCCCTCAGAGTTTGCATTGTCCCCTTCGGTCCCCTCAGAGTTTGCAT
>JAOTRA010078405.1:0-13233 GCA_026260255.1 Pseudolaguvia tuberculata | reverse complement strand
CACACACACACACACACACACACACACACACACACACACACACACACACACACACACACACACACACACACAATGTAATTTAATTATGGATTTTTATTTACTTGAATGGCAGTCTCTTATTGCTAATGAAATTAGTTTATTGACCAGTAGTTTCTGTTGTGCATTCAGCCATTGTGGCCATTTTCATCCAAGTTGTTTTCTGTCTTTTTCTGTGCCACCATTTTCAGCAGTGATGCTCTGACATCTGATATTCAACTTCACAATGAAGTAATACCTTCGCACTCCCATCTGCTGAGATAGGGATCATACTGCAGGTTGAAACCCCCTGGCTATAATTTTTCTGTGCGTGTGTGTGTGTGTGTGTGTGTGTGTGTGTGTGTGTGTGTGTGTGTGTGTGCGTGCGTGTGTGCATGCGTACGTGCGTGCGTGCGTGCGTGCGTGCGTGCGGGCGTGTGTGTGTGTGTTTGTGTGTGAGAGAGAGAGAGAGAGAGAGAGAGAGAGAGAGAGAGAGAGAGAGAGAGACAGAGAGAGTTGCCTGAGAAGCTTCCCCTATCAAAATGGAAATGGAAACTTGTGAGCTTCAGTAGATGATGTGTTTATTCAGGTGTGTGTGTGTTCGCAGGGGTGGGGGCATGTAGGCACCATCTGCTTAAATAAATGAGTAAGTCAAGATAAGCATATCATTATAAATAGAAATGCAAGAAGACAGACAGACAGACAGACAGACAGACAGACATTCCAAACTAGAAACAGACTTTATAATAATATATAATGGCTGCACTAAAAGTCACTAAAATCTGATTGGACAAAAAAAATGAAAATCCATGTTCAGATACTGGAAGCGTTGCAGCCAAAGAGATTTGCTACAAAATTAAAAGATGTTTATGAGTTGGGAATTAATTTATATAATTATATGAAAGAAATATTTAGAATGTATTGTCCAGGGTGTACCCCCGCCTCTTGCCCTATGTGTGCTGGGATAGGCGCAGCAGACCACCGTGACCCCGAATTCGGCAATATGCGGGTAAGAAGATGACTGAATTAATATTTAGAATGTAGGTTGTAATTGTAGGTCAGCTTCACTACTGAATGAATGAATGAATGAATGAATGAATGAATGAATACCATAAGACCATAAGATCACACTAGAACATAGATAACATTGAAAACTGGGCACGTTTCCCATGGTGCAGGATCTCTTCTTTTCAAACTAGTTTAAAGATGTCTGAGTATTAAGGGAAGTGGTGGCTCAGTGGTTAAAGGGACTGACCAGGGTTTGATTCCCACCTCAAATAAGGTTAGGGTTAAGGTGCTGAGTTGTTGATCGGGAGACCAAGAAGACCTGGATTCAAGTCCCACTATTGCCAAAGAAAATTAAGTCCACCACTGTTGTGTCCTTGAGCAAGACCCTTAACCCTTCCTGCTCCAGTGGGCGCTGTACAATAGCTGACACTGCGCTCTGACCACCAACTTACTAATATGGGATATACGAAGAAAACATGTCACTATATGTGGTACTGTTTAATCATGTATGTGATAAAATAAATTGGAATCTGGAATCAAAGAACCACTGCGGGCCCTTGAGCAAGGCCCTTAACCCACAATTTCTCAGTTATACCAAAGAGATCAAAGATAAATCGCTCTGTATAAAAGCATCTGCCAAATGTTGTAAAAACAGTTTTGGTGTTTTGCTGATGTCATTTGGTCCGGTTTTTACCTAATACAGGTTTCTAGCTGAGTATCTTCTTACCCGCATATTGCCGAATTCAGGGTCACGGTGGTCTGCTGCGCCTATCCCAGCACACATAGGGCAAGAGGCGGGGGTACACCCTGGACAGGTCGCCAGTCCATCTCAGGGCCACACATAGACAAACAACCATTCACACACACTACATTCACACCTATGGACAATTTGCAATCACCCATCCACCTCATCTACATGCTTTTGGACTGAGGGAGGAAACCAGAGTACCCGGAGGAAACCCACGCAAGTGCAGGGAGAACATGCAAACTCAGCACAGAAAGATCCCAGCTGGAGATTCGAACCCGGGACCTTCTTGTTGTGAGGCGAGCGTGCTAACCACTACGCCACCGTGTTGCCCTCTAGCTGAGTTCCATCCATCCATCTTCTTACCCGCTTATTCCCGAATCCGTGGTCACGGGGGTCTGCTGCGCCTATCCCAGCACGCATAGGGCGAGAGGCAGGGGTACACCCTGGACGGGTCGCCAGTCCATCTCAGGGCAACACATAGACAAACAACCATTCACACGCACATTCACTTCTCTAGCTGAGTTATTATATTATATTTGTATAACAAGCAATCTAATGCTAAGTAATGAATCCTAAAGTAAACAATGATATTTTGTATAAAAGATGATTTTTTAACTCACTGTGTAACAGATTGACTCGAGACATATCGCCTAGTTTCAAGGTCTATCTCATTTGCAGCGCTGAGCTATTTCATCCTTCTGTAATCTCTTTAGGAGACCTGCATTGAAGTACAATTCATAATTGCTACGTTAATTCCAAGCAAGCGTATTCGCAAAAGCTGTTTTGGATGTACAATTCATCACACTGCTTTAAACCAGAAGACACATTTATTCATTTAACTGGACACTCAAATGTCAAGTCTGTCGAGGAGCCAAAGGATAAATGGATGCATCTTATGAAACAACTGTATGGCACTGGGATGTTCCATGATTTGAAAAGAAAGGAGAAAGGAAAACAGTAACAGTAGCATGGTGATCCATCGTTTAATTCATAATGATAGAGCTCACACCAGAGACAGTTTTGGTCTTAACTAAACTTGGATCTGCTTAACGTGTAATAGAAACTCTAAGGAACTTTGTTTCCTTGGAAACTGGATAAAAAGATGAAATTTGCAAATCTGAATGAGAGAGAGAGGGGAAAAAAAAGAGAGAAACTACTTTTGTCTTCTTTCTGAAGACCATTAGCTGCTCTTATATTCAATACAGAACAAGAACTAGATCCATTCCTATTAAGCTTATATGTGCATAAATTTGTGTGTAGATATGGTTTAGATAGGGTAAATCTAAATGGTCTTCAGAGCATATGAAGTATTGCATCATACGTAAATTCATGAGTGTTGTTTTGTCATTTTAAATACTAAAACTGTATACTGTACATAATTTTTGGTGAACTGTCAGCAGTACGAGTGACACTTTTGCAGAATTCCCACTTTATAGTGTGATAAAAATCTGCTTGTTAGTGGCCAATAAATTTCATCCTGGTCATTCTGTTCATTCATGCTTGCTTGCTTATAATGACATTTCTAATATGCCTTTTTTTTTTTTTTATCTAAAGGAACTTTCTTTTCTATAAACCAATAGACAGACAGCTGGCCAGTATATTAGTTAAAAAATCTCTCTAATGTAATGGTAAATACATTAAGGTTTAGCAAGACCAAAAGGTTTAAATCATTCATTTCCTTACCCACTTATTCCCTAATTCGGGGTCACGGGGGTCTACTGGTGCCTATCCCAGCTCACATAGGGCGTGAGGCAGGGGTTTGGACCCCCTATGGACAATTTAGAATCATCAATCCACCTAATCTGCATGTTTTTGGACTGTGGGAGGAAACCCGTACAAGCGGGGGAGAACATGCAATCTCCGCACGAAAAGATCCCCGACCCTCACATATACATACTAAGAATTTGGTAGTGGTCACATCCAGAGGTGGATCTTGTATAGGGATACACCGAGATGGTAGTGGTTAATAAACACAGTAGCTCAGTGGTTTATTGGTGGTGGGCTACTAATTGTGAGATCAGGGTTTGATTCCTAGCATCACCACGGTTGGGCTCTTAGCCTCCAATTGCTCAGTTTTATAAGAGAGTTTAATTTTAGTCGCTCTGGATTAGGGCATCTGCTTAATTCTGTAAATGTGTGCAATAATTTACATTATAGGCAGCTGTATATACATTATTCCTAGTTTTTAAGTTGGTTTAGCTCTATGGGTTCATGCCATGCTTCCTATAGAAAACCAGAATAAATTGTTTTATTTGCATTATTTGTTTTTGTTACAAATTTGATTATATACCAAATCAAAAGAAAAACTTCTCGATGACTTTTGTGTTATGAGTTAGTCAGTTCTATTCTTTAGATTTACAATAGTCTTGTTAACTTCTTCTTTGTCCTTCGGCTGCTCCCGTTCAGTATTGCCACAGCGGATCCGCGATCCGTACTTTCGACTTGGCGGGGTTTTACGCTGGATGCCCTTCCTAACGCAACCCTCCCATTTATCCGGGCTTGGGACCGGCACTAAAGCTACTCCCTAATGGCTGGGTATTTATGGCTACTTTAGACTCACCAATCCGCCTAATGTACATGTTTTTGGACAGTGGGAGGAAACCGGAATACCCAGGGGAAATCCACTCAAGCGCGGGGAGAACATGCAAACTCCACACAGAAAGATCCCAGACCCAGGAATCGAACCCGGGACCTTCTTGTTGTGAGTCGAGCATGCTAACCACTACACCACCGCGCCGCCCATACAATAGTCTTTTTAACATCCCCCCAAAAAAATCTATGCACTAGATGTCAAAATAAATGCCTAAATATAATTCTTCTTCTTTTTTGCACTTCACTCTTCACTTTATAGTTGTATCATTAAAAACCACATTATTATTCCAAAGAATTATATATATTTGCCACATTTGAAACACTCTATATTGATATGTGACTGATGATATGTGAGAGAATAAGTCGTTTGACATTTATATTTTTGTATTGTATGTAGGGTGAGCAATGTTTGGTTAAATAGTAGATGTGTTAGGAAAGTAAAGTAGCATTTTTATTATATTTGGCTAAAATAAAAAAAATGACCCAAAACAAGATTGCTGAACAAGAGTCATGACACCAGACTTACTTTGACAGAGCGAGCTTTGCTTTGCAATCAGTAATAAGGTTATACATAATTCCAAAAAAATAAATAAAATGAAGACATCCAGTGTCAAAAATAGTTCTGCGAGTCAAATCATTTTTACATTTCTTAGCATGTAATAATTCCACTCTGTTGCTTCTCGCTGTTGCTGCCCAGAAATCTGGCTGTATTCATAAGAAAATACTTTGGCCCACCGCACCATGTATATTGAGATGGAAGATGAACAGAATCATTGGTTTTTTTGTGTCTTGCTGTCACTAGCTGGGTAATGAGGACCAGGGAAGCCCAGATATATCACACTGCATTGTATTATACAGCAATACATCATGGCTGTTGCATTACATATGTCTCTGGAGACATACAGTATGTTACAGAAGTTCATCCCTTACGTTTCTTACGTAAATATTTATTATATCTTTTTACATGAAAACGCTGAAGAAATGAACCTATGCTACGATGTAAAATAGGGAAAGTACAGCTTGTGTAACAGTGTACATTTGTTGTCTCATAAAAAAAAAACTCAAACCCCTGGCACAAAGTGGAAATGTCCAAATTTGGTCCAAATAGTCAATATTTTGTTTAGCCACCATTATTTTTCAGTACTCCCTTAACCCTCTTGGACATGGAGTTTAGAAGAGCATCACAGGTTGACAAATCAATCCTCTTACACTCCTCCATGATGACATCACAGAGCTGGTGGATGTTGAAGAACTAGCTTTTCTCTACATTCTGTTTGAGGGTGCTCCAAAGGTGCTTAATAGGATTTAGGTCTAGAGACATGATTGGCCAGTCCATCACCTTTTCCCTCAGCTTCTTTTGAAAGGCAGTGTTCTTCTTGAGGGGTCATTACCATGTTGGAATATTGCCTTGCAGCCCAGTCTCAGAAAGGAGGGGATCATGCTCAGTATGTCACAGTACATGCTGGCATTCATGGTTTCCTCAATGAAGTGTAGCTCCTCCCCAGTGCCGGCAGCACTCACGCAGCCCCAGACCATGCACCACTATTTATTGTCACCACTAAAGACAAACATGTCTTTGTACCCCTCAATGTGCTTCTGCCACACATGCTTGACTCAATCTAAAAGAAACAAGTTTATTTTGGTCTCATCAGACAACAGGAGCTGGTCCGAGTAATCCTTGTCCTTATGTCCCTAACTTTTTGCAAGCTTTCTTGTGCATCGTCATTAGAAGAGACTTCCTTCTGGGACAACAGGCATGCAGATCAGTTTGATCCAGCTTATGGTCTGAGCAAAGGCACTGACCATCAACCCTTTAACCTCTGCAGCAATGTTGGCAGCATTCATACGTCTATTTCCCAAAGACAACCTGAGCTTGTTCACGCAAATTCTTTGGTAGACCATAGCACGGTCTGTTCTGAGTGCAACCTGTCCTGTTAAATCTCGCTATTGTCTTGGCCGTCCTGCTATGACTCAGCTTCAGGGTCTTGGCAATCTTTTTGTAGTCTATGCCAACTTGTCATCTTGCCATCAACTCACTCTGGTCTCTATGACTTAGTCGCTGAACTGTCTACATGAGCCATCAGATGCACTCGCTCTTAATCCCGTCCAACCGTCCAATCTTCAGCTCTGCCATCCCCAACCCTGCCTTCTGTTACATTCTATGCTGCTCTGCACTGTTGACTTCAGTGACTCTTGTGCCTTCTTCATTTCTTCACCCTGTGGTCTCACTCTTCTACATCCCTTCCTTTCTTTTGCACATACCAGAGCCTAGCAAACAAGAAGGGGCACAAAGCCGATCCCTGATGTAGTCCTACCTACGCAGCCAATTCCTCTCTTTGACCTGCTGCACAAATCACCAGTTTTATTTTCTTCTCTTGCTACACCCTGCTACTCCTGACTTTTTTATACAATAGCACAGCTCTTCTCTCAGTACCTAGTGTCATATGCTCCCTCCTTGTCCAATATATGGCTCCATCCCACCATCTCTGTTTTTCTTCAGCAACATTCTCAGAGCAAAAATCTCATCACTAATGTTCTGTATGTATATAACGCCACAATGCTTTTGACAAATTTCCAAATCTTTCAGATTCCACACCTTTTTCCCCTCTTTTTTTCCCTCATTCATCAGCTCTTCAAAGTATTCAGATCAGTATCTGAGTCCTAGTACTTGACCACCAAAATCCTGTCCTCATTATTCTCCAACATTATGCCTTTTTACCTTTCACCACTTGGAACTTTTCTTTCAAGACCATCATAGTCATCCTACACACGACCATCCTACACTCTCTCCCACCATCACTTTATAGTCACTAATCTCTTTTAGATTGCTTTGTCTAGATTTATTCTACCTGTCTGTGCTTCTAACTGCACTCAAAGTCACCTAAGTGACTATATGTCACTGTATGATCCTCTTCATTCTGTAAGTATTCACCACTGTAATTTCTATCCTCTTCCTGTCCTTCTATGTTCCTTTTCCAGATACTAATTAGTTCATTGTTCCTTATATTCCGCCCCTGTATTCCAGCCCTGATATTTTTTTTCTTGGTGTTAAATGAAGAAAGCCACTTTATTTTGTCCCATACATGATTATACAGTAAAACATATAGTGAAATGATTTTCTTCACATATCCCAGCTTAGTAAGTTGGGGGTCAGAGCACAGGGTCAGCAATTGTACAGCATCCCTGGAGCAGGAAGGGTTAAGGGTCTTACTCAAGGACCCAACAGTGGCGGGCTTGAGCCCAGGTCTTCCTTGGCTATGGTGGGACTTGAACCCAGATATTCCTGGTCTGCTGATCAACAACTCTGCCCCCCACAGCCTACACTACACTAAATCAGCCAGGTTACATCAGATGGTGATGTTTTGATTATCATAGATCTTATTTTATTCTTTTTAACCTAATTCCATTTGTTATTAGCATGTTTTCAGAATTCCTGATGGTTTTCAGTTAGCACTTGCTATTAAAATATAAAATCAAGACTATCAGGTTTCAGGACTACCTGCTGACGATCATGATATGTTGAACTTGTCATGCTCATCAATAGAACAAAGTCATTAGCTGACGTTTGTGGTTTGCACAGTTGTACTGGGAGCATTGTACAATTCAGGTCCCTTTCCAAATCTACATAAATTACACACGATACATTTATCAAAACTTTCTAGTAAACGTTTACATATAAGAGCTCCATCTCATGTGTAGATATTGTTCATGGCATGTTCTCCAGTACCACAGAAAACAAGGTAAATAAATTATTGTACAGATGCTGATTTTGCACAAACATAGTAGTTTAAATCAGACATGATCAAAATTAGATTTAAAAAACATGTTCTACCTGGGCGGCGCGGTGGCGTAGTGGATAGCATTGTCGCCTCACAACAAGAAAGTCCCAGGTCCGCTTGTGTGGGTTTCCTCCCACAGTCCAAAAACATGCAAATTAGGTCAACTGGTGATTGTCCAAAGGAGTGAATGCGTGTGTGAATGGTTGTTTGTCTATGTGTTGCCCTGCGTGTACTCCAGCCTCTTGCCCTCTGTGAGCTGGGATAGATGAATGGAATGCACCAGTGGATGGATGGATGGATGGATGAATGGATGGATGGATGGATGGATGGATGGATGGATGGATGGATGGATGGATGGATGGATGGATTTTGCAAATGTAATTATGTACACATATTTACTTAAATGCAGAAATCATTGCAGAGTTGGTTGGAGACAAATCTATGTGTGTTGTTAATTTGCTCAAAATTATTTGGCTGTAGTATGTGTAAGACCTTTAGTGCGCTGCACAAAACTGGGTCTTCATTAAGAATGAAAATTTTCTTTGACAAGAGATCGTTATTATTTGACGTTTGCTTTTGTTCGAGTGTCATTAAATGGTGCTCATAATAATGAATTTACTATTATTATGATTATTATTATTGTTGTTGTTGTTGTGGTTGTGGTTGTTGTAGATTGCCAGCTTAGTAGTTAAACCCGCTTATTCCCGAATTTGGGGGTCACCGGTATCTACTAGATCATACACCAACTCTTTGAACTGATGGCACGTGTAGTACACCCTGGACATGTCCTGGACAAATTCCTCCTGTTTTTTTCCCAGCTAAAATCTTCAGCTGCTTTCTTATGAAACGTTTCAGGCTGCAGAGCAAAAACACATTAGGATTTCAGCTTTACGTTACCTTGCAAATTTGCTTTAAGAGATGACAGAGAACAAAGAAAACATTTCCTCTGTAATTCCTCCCTGTTTCTTTCATCTCAACTCGTTTTATTCCATTGAAGAAGACAGATTGGGTTTGCTTCATTTGCATGTGTGTGTGTGAGCGTGTATGCAAGTGTGAACCTTTGTCTTGGCAGCTGTTGAATTCTGCTACTTGTCTCA
The DNA here is from genome assembly GCA_026260255.1 of Pseudolaguvia tuberculata. Taxonomy (NCBI): domain Eukaryota; kingdom Metazoa; phylum Chordata; class Actinopteri; order Siluriformes; family Sisoridae; genus Pseudolaguvia; species Pseudolaguvia tuberculata. The sequence continues at coordinate 3,994 of JAOTRA010078405.1, read as the reverse complement.
GCAGCATGTGTTTTAATAGCTGCTTCCCTACTGCTTTGTAACCCTCTCACCCAGTCCTGCCCAGCAGTGCCTACTGCATGTCTGTGGCACATTTGCATTTATTTCTCAGTATCTGGTTATATTCAAACCATTCTCTGGCTAGGCACGTATTTTGTATCAAGCTAATCTAGATGTTGTAAATAAAACACAGATCTCTACTGTGCTCCGTAAGAATCTAATGACCAGACCTGTTCTTCCCAAATTATATCTGACAGGTTTAACTGTCTCATATAACACAGATAAATTAGGCCTGCTGTGCACAATGAGGCAGAGTCTACTATAGACACATCTTTTATACAGTACAAATAGACATTTATATCACTTGGACCAGCTGAAGCTGAAGACCCTCAAACTTCATCAGAAGTCTGATGGTGGTAGAAACTGACTCACAGACACAAGCCTGATAATTAGATAGCGTTATCTTTAGGCCAGGATGCAGAGCGAATCTGGTAAAGTCACGCTAAACACGTGTGCTTCTCACTTCCTAACTACCTAAAAAAGTGAAGCAGAGGGAGACCTTTACAGTCAGTTTCTATTTATATATATATTTATAACAACTACAACAAAATACCAGTCCAGCCAGATGTATTTGAAACCTCTGAATATTCATTTACCTTCCAGCAAAACTGCCCTAAAGTTGTTTATATTCTCAATCTATCTGAGCATCTCTTATTTCCTGACTGGAATGGAGTATTTCTTCTCATGAGGAAAACAAGCACATTCCATAACCCATATATAAACACAGCCGACTCACAGGAATTTGTGCGCGTGTAATGGCACCTAATCATAATCTTAATTCCCTTTGTCGTACACAGCAGCTCTCCTTCAGCTTGAGAGTTTGAAAAGAAAAACCTCACTATGTTCTACCACTCCGTATTTTACTGGTGCGCTGGATAGTTTGCTTGTTTAGGAAAAAACCACGGCCATGTTTTCTTGTCTGGAAAAGGTCGAGTAGTATTTGCTCTATATAATCGACTGGGAAACTCTGTGTGGAATACCTTCATCAATAACCCGTTATATTTACCCAGGCAGGCGCGGTGGCATAGTGGTTAGCACGGTCGCTTCCCAGGTCTGGTGTCTTTCTGTGCGGAGTTTGCATGTTCCCCACGTGCCTGCGTGGGTTTCCCCCGGGTACTCCAGTTTCCTCCCACTGTCCAAAAACATGTACATTAGGCGGATTGGTGAGTCTACAGTAGCCATAAAATCCCAGCCATTAGGGTTGCACAAGACAGTGCTGGTCCCAAACCCGGATAAATGGGAGGGTTGCGTTAGGAAGGGCATTTAGCGTAAAGGATCACGGGAGTGGCAACCCCTAACGGGAGAAGTTGAGGGACAAAAAAAATAAATACCCAGGCAAAAGGCCTTTTATGTCAAGGTTACTCCGAGTACATCCAACAGTGTGTGTGTGTGGAAACCTGCGGCAGACTCCGGCAAGTGTATATAGAAAATGAATAAATGAATGAATAAAAAAGATATTACTTAGTGTGAAATATATTCAATATGTTACAATATTTTACATATTTCATTTATTCATTCAGTCATTCATTCATCTTCTTAGCCGCTTATTTCTTAACTCTGCTGACGCCTGTCCCAGCGCACATAGGGCGAGACTGTGGGAGGAAACCAGAGTACCTGCAGGAAACCCACGTAAGCGCGGGGAGAACTTGCAAACTCGCCACAGAAAGACCAACCCGGGACCGTTTTGTTGTGAGGCAACCGTGCTTTCCACTACGCCACCGCGCCGGCCATTTTACATAGTATTAAATAAAATATATGACAATATTTTAGCTAATTATTCTGCCTTATCAGTAGTCTATATTACTAAAGTACTATTATTGTTTTTACAGTGTCTTTAATTTAGTCATTCTTAATAGCACCCCAGTGAGTGTCAGAGAGCGTTGAAAATCTGGAGGTTCCTAGAGGGGCATTTGAACCTTATTGGTGAATGCTAAAGAAACAGATGTCATAAGCGATTTGATCTGGAAGACATTAATGTGATTTAAATGCAAATTATCTTTACAATGGATTTATTAGGAGTTTTAGCAAATCAATAGACACCACTAATGAACCACTTAAATGATATACTATTTAGCACAATTTTTTTATTTTTTAGTATTTTTTGTATTTTTCCTAAATCAGCTAAAAGATCTGTTTATGTAAAATGGCACAAATGATACACGGCCGCACTCACGGTCTCCACTCAAACATCGCTTATCCTAAAGTCTTTTCAATAAGCTTAGCTGACAAAGTCCGTCTGACCTTTCTGGTGCACCGAGCTAATCAAGTTGGCTTCAGATGTAATCTTACTGGTTGACATGTAATCAGTTAACAACAGCCAGAAACACACAGCTCAGTATTACATGACTGATTTTATGGGACGTGAGCCATCCTAAACCATCAGCTGTGCTATAGTCTGAATGCTTCAGCACTATACAATCAGCCAAAAAATCGTTATATTTCCCTGCATTAACTAACATCATTTGCATAAATACCATAATCTAGATATAATTTATCTAGATATAATATTCCTTTCTGATTACATTTACAACAAGAAGGTCCCGGGTTTGATTCCCGGGTCAGGGATCTTTTTGTGCAGAGTTCATATGTTTTCCTTGCACTTGCATAGGTTTCTTCCAGGTACTCTGATTTCCTTCCACAGTTCAAAAACATATACATTAGGTTTATCTGTGATTCTAAATTGTCCATTGGAGTGACTGTGTGTGTGTGGTTGTTCGTCTTTGTGTGTCCTGTGATGGACTGGTGACCTTTACAGGGTTTACCCCTGCCTCTCGCCCTAAATGCGCTGGGATAGGCACCAGCAAAAGTGCCGTAGCCCCGACCTAGGGACTAAGCAGGAAAGAAGATAAATGAATGAATGAATGAATGAATGAATGAATGAATGAGATATATCTATGATTTTTATTTTGTTATCTATTTATGGTAATAAATGAATGATAAATTGTCAGTAATAATGTGACCCTGATTAATGTTTGTAGGTGATTAACACAAATGACGTCCACATCAGAGAGAAGAATCTTGAACGCTGTGGATAAATGCACTTGTAAAGATGGAGTTCGAATTAAAACCCGCCGACCTTTGCTGTCGATAAAACGTGACCGATTAGTGCACTCTGTTTAGAAGTTTTAAAATAGGCTTAATTCAGCGTCTGTGTGCCCTTGATTGAAATGCACTTACTTCATTTATACAACAAAAGAAAAGAGAGATAGAAAGAGAGGAAGAAAAAGAGCAAGGGAGAGAGAAAGAGAAAGAAAGAAAAAGGAGAGAGACAGAGCTACAGAAGGATGTGTGTTTGAAGTTTAGTGTGAAAGTGTGAAGACCATGTGACCGCAATCTTATGTGTTCTGCATATATCTCCTTACATACGTTCTATAAACTGAACATTTCTAATGGCAGGACATATCCGACTTCACTTCAGCTGTTTTAATCATTTATCATATGTGTATGAGTGCGAGTGGAATGTAGAAGAATGCTGAGGAATGATGGATGTGGCGGACAGGAGGAAAAGTGGAAGACCAAGGAAGAGGTTTATGGATGTAGTGAGGGAAGATATGAAGGTAGTCGGGGTGAAAGAGGCAGATGTGGAGGACAGGGTAGTGTGGAACAATCTGCCGTGGCGACCCCTAACGGGAGCAGCCGAAAGGAGAAGAAGAAGAAGAAGAAGAAGAAGAAGAAGAAGAAGAAGGAGTGCAAGTGGAAGGTCAGCACTGATTTGTCTGTATTAGACTGTGAATGATGATAAATGAGTGTCCATTGAAACGGCCATCTGTACACAGCCATTGGGAGTTAACCAACATCACAATAGGTGGTGTGTGTGTGTGTGTGTGTGTGTGTGCGTGCGTGCGTGCGTGCGTGCGTGCGTGTGTGTGTGTGTATCTGTGTGTGTGTGTGTGTGTGTGTGTGTGTGTGTGTGTGTGTGTGTGTGTGTGTGTGTGTG
>JAOTRA010078396.1:0-13235 GCA_026260255.1 Pseudolaguvia tuberculata | reverse complement strand
GTGTCACTCGTCCAAAGTAAAGAATAAAGATCTGTATTCAACGCGAATTACCTGTCTGTGGTTCTATAGCGTAACACTATATTTATTTTTTATACTATCATACTTATTTGTAAGAAAACCTTTCAATTTTTATTTCTTAAACGAAAGCTTGAGCCTGAAAACAGGTTTTGATTTTTGGTTTTATTGAATATTACAGTATTATATTGTATAATAATTGTAAAAATAAAGTTTATTACTTTACAGGATTTTCATTTATCACGTGTTATTTTTGGAACGTAACTCTCGTGATAAACGAGGGTTTACTGTATAGCCAAAACCAAAAAAAAGTATCTTGCATTCTCTATTCTCTATAGAACTTTAAAATAAATATGCATGTCTAGCAGGTTAAGACACAGTCACCCACATGTGCAAGTTGTTGCTCTCAGATGACCCGGGGTTCAATTCCTGGTTCAGGTGCTTTCTGTCCCCACCTTTCTCTCTCTCTCTCTCTCTCTCTCTCTCTCTCTCTCTCTCTCTCTCTCTCTCTCACATTTCATCCCTCTGTCCTATTAATAATGCAAAAAAACTGCTTCTTTTAAAATCTTTTAAAAATTAAATCATTTTCCACTCTGGCCTGCTTTAACAAACATTATTCAATATTTTCTCATTAAAACACGCCAAATGGTATTTTGGGTACCCTTTGTGAATGCCCTTTTATAATATTTATCCTTAAGCACATGTAATTCATCCAATCAGAAAGCCTTACATCACGGATGGGTGACTTAATCGAGTGGATAACGTCTAAGTACAATGCCAAGAGAAAATCTCCGGTGACACCCATTAGCGAATATATATAAAATGTTCTCTTGACATTGCGGAGGTATGGGAAACAGTGTGTTAAATCATGCAGCTCGAGTAAACATCTGCAACATGAGAAACTGACTGTTTATAAGCCAAAAGCCTCGTCCGACAAAGCTATAGCTGAGCCTCGGGATGAGCTACTACTTCACAAAAAGTACTGAACATATCCATCTGCACTCGCAAACGAAGGAATACCTGTCCCAAGAGCTGCACAAGCTGAAATAAACCACCGAAGACAGAGGACATGTCGTGATATGTAATGCACTAAATTGGGAAAGAACACATGCACGAATCGTAATAAAAATAAATCCTCTGAAATGGGGAAATCTGACTACATGAATATGAGGTATAATAAAATAATTGCTACAGTGCTGAAAAAGGTATGGTGAAGAAAAATACTGAACGCAGCGATTAGACACAGATCGGGGCACACAGAATAAAAAGAATACTTTCCAAAAGCGGTGTAAAACCACAGCTAGTACATACTTACTGCAGTATGTGGGCCGTCAATGAGAGCACTTTCAATTTGTATTTTCTCGCAAAAGTGTTATGCAATGACCAACCTGCCGCGAGGCAAACATCCTTAATGGACACACCACACCACACCACACCACATCACACCAAAACTGCATCCATAATCCAGTGTGAAAGTCTCTACTTCGAGACTGCTTCCCCGCTCGTGCCACTGCTGTAGCACACAAACTGGCAACGTGGTTAAGATCCTAATGCTCTGACCGCGATGATTGAGCTCGACACGTCAGCAACGCGTGCTAAAGGAAGAAGGCTCCGTCAGAGTGGAGATAACTGCCACCTGCGCCTTAAATGGGGTGGACTATCACTTGGGCATATAACTAAGCCTTAGTCTGAGTTAACACTGCAGACCTAAGAACAAACATTCACTGTTCACTGACAATGTTTCCCAGGCGCTTAGCCGGTGGTAAAGCAAGAAGAAAGAGCTACCATCACCAACACCAGTTTCCAAGGCAAAACTGAGGGGGGACAAGTATAAAGCCTCTGAGCCCACCTGAAAAATTAAACTATGAGCTTGCCGATTGATTGCCCATTTATTAGGGAACGAAAAGCAGCAATGGCTGATACATACACATTGAGAGTTGAGGGCATTTCAAGCAAATGGGAAGGAAAAAGGAATGCAAAAAAGCATTAAATAGTGCAAAGCCTTGGACAAGGTATGGAGATATTAGATATTTCACAAAAACTTTAAAAAAATCATTGTACTGTTGGAAGATTTGTGGCCGATTCAAAGCAAAATTTGATTTGTGCAGATAAAGGCAGAATAATGAAGGTTTCTGACATACAAATTCATTGGGTTAAGACAGCAGTTGCTAAAATGCCATTAAAGAGCAGCAGACAGATATCTGAAGTTGCTGGTGGCTTTGGAGTCCTGCAAACCTCAGGATGTAGGATCCTTTAAAGGTGTGCAGTGGTACATAAACCTACTATCTGACCTTAACCAATGCTCACAAGCAGAAACTGTAGCATTGGCCCAGACATACATGAAGACTAATTTACAAACAGTGTGGTTTACTAATGAGAGCCGTGCCATCCTGCATGGTCCAGAAGAATGGAGTAGTGTATGATTATTGGATGGCCACCATGTCCCAACAAAGCTGCAACATCCGTCAAGAAGTGGCAGTCATGTTTTGGGCCGGAATCATGGGGAAAGAGCTGGTAGGCCCCTTTAGGGTGTGACAATGATCTTGGCAATGTATATAGTTTCTGACTGACCCCTTTTTTCCATGGTATGAAAAGAAGAGTTGTGCATTGGGTAGCAATTTTGAGTTTATTGTTGAAATAAACTTTTATCATTGGAATAAAATGAATGAATGAATGAATGAATGATGAAAAGATTGCTGTCAGTCAATGATGTCATCCTAGTCTGTTTTGTTGCTACTGGTTGATTGATGTTAGACTTCCGTTCTAAATGCTTAGCACACTGTGACAGACAGACAGAGCTGTGAGACAGTTGACTAACCTGAATCTACAGTTGGCAGAAGATTCTAGTTTATTTACTTGTTTATTTAGTAGTGCTGGCTCGCAACTTGCTACCTTGAAGCTTACAGCTATCAAGTTCATATCAAACTGATAGTCTTTCATTCTTTGTTATCTATCAGAATAAACAGGGCAATTTATTTCAGATAAATGTTGACATTTTTACTGTGTTTTCAAAAAGCTTATAGATAAGACAGCAAATATTAATGTTTTCCTATTGCTTGTGCACATGCTGTTGTGCAGTGTGTCACATCAACACGATGGCACACATGTCCGTAAACTATGCATCTTCTCTATCACCATCTCTAATCAGTCTTGTAATGAAAAGCTCTGTATTGCTGATGATGCCTCACCCGACCGCTCACTCCCAGATCCTCTCCTGCTGCTTGATTACTGTACCTAAAAATTAAAAACTCTGCAAACGCAGTACAATGTGGAAAGTTTCAAAAATAGACACAGAAAAAAACTGACACTAATTACCATATTTTCTGGACTATAGAGCAGACCTGTATATAAGCCGCATCAGCTCTATTTAAAAAAAAAAAAAAAAAAGATATACACCGGGCTATAAGCCACAGATATCTATGTTGGAAAATGAGATATTTTCTGCATGTACAGAAGGATTTTGTACTGAAAATGTACATGTATGTACCGGAACAGATTCTTTCCGAACGTTGCTTTTTAACACTGCTGAAAATAACCGCTATTTACTAACCGCTCTCAGTGTCACTGTCATCCTCCAGGGAAGTTCGCTCTGAAGGTGCGTAGCAAAACACGGAACCCGTTGGTATTAGTGGATTCTTTCACAGCAATCCACGCTGTTAGGATACACTGACCGATATCAGAAACAGATGCTTTTCGCATGCGGCCCGGTTTTTGTGAAACAATTCTCACCACTTGTCACTTCGTTTGGTTTCCATGATAAAGGGGCGGGGATTTGAAAATAATTAACAGTTAATTTGTTTTGCATGTTCTATCGGCTAAAGAAAAAGTAGCGTAGTCTAGTGCATTGATTTTTCGTCCATCTTATTTTTGATTCTAATTCCGTTTAAAGTGTCCCTTACGGTGAAAGAAAAATCCACAGAATAGCCGCACCTTTGTATAAGCCGCATGGTTCCGCACCTAGGAATAAAGTAGCGACTTATAGTCCAGAAAATACGGTATATTCATTAATGTCATTTGTACAATAGAGGGTAGAGCGGTAGCACAGTTGTCCTGGTTTCGATTCCTGGGCTAGGGATCTTTCTGTGCAGAATTTGCATGTTCTCCTCTCGCTTGTGTGGGTTTTCTCCACACTACTCCGTTTTCCTGCCAGTCCAAAAACATGTACATTCGGTTGATTAGTGACTTTAAATTGCCTATAGGAGTGAGTGTGTGTAGTTGATCGTCTATGTGTGGCCCTCAGGTAGACTGGCGACATATAGAAGGTGTACCCCTTTCTCTCGCCCTATGTATGCTGGGATATTCTCCAGCAGACACCCATGACCCTGAATTAGGGAATAGGGTTGGAATATGGATAAATGAATGAATTACGTTTTAAAGGTACTCCAAATAACTGGTATATTTTCATACATAAGACACCCTGGATTATAAGGTGCATTAAGCAGTGGTGTAGAGTGGTGTAGATTACTTAAGAAGTGTGCATCCCAGAAGAAACGTCGATCGAGATGCCGGCTTTTGCGCTGCAGACGGACTGAACCAGGACTAAACCAGGACTAATCTTGGAGTTGAGAGAGAGGTATTGTATTACTCTGCGCGACTTCTGACTATGGTAGCTGTAATGCTCAGACAATCATCCTAGTAAGACATATAATCGGTCCAAAACAACCAGAATTAAAACATAAAGCGCAAACGATTATAAGGCGCAATGTCGAGAAAATTAACAGTGTGTGAGTGTGTGAGTGTGAGTGTGTGTGGTTGTTCATCTATGTGTGGCCATGCAATGTAGATTTGCGCTTATATTCAAACAACCCCTTCAAACCCACACCCAATTCACATACAGTTACTAAAAGACTGGCAGTGTAAATAAATAAAAAAAAGTGCAGCTACAGTACAAACATTTTGTTAACTGCCAAAAAATATTGTTGCTTAATATATGTAGGCGTGTTCAATGGTCACAAGATGGTGCAATTTAATTTATTTATTTATTTACTGATTAATTAATTGATTTAAGTGCACCGCCTTGTGACCATTGGACACTCCTACATATATTAAGCAACAATTTTCTTCTAGTAATATTCTACCAACTACTGCACTACTACATCTACATAAGATTGCACTGCTTAATTTCACCCTTGAACCCTATGTTCTCCAAGGGATTAGTTACTCTAATTCCAACAATCTTATTACCATCAGGCACTTAATAATTAAATGTTTAATGTTGGGCAAATATCCAAAGTCAACTATGTGTATGATAAAGCTAGTGGTATGATAAAGGAATCTTTTTGTGTATGATCAATTGAAAATGTACATATCTATTTATACCCTGTGCACAGCTATGCAGAAGTGGCTTTAAATGAATATTTAATCATGTTAGTGTGTATAGAGCTCTCCTCTACTGAAATCAGACATGAAATGTGAGACATTCATCCAAGGTTAAGTATACTAATGGAACTGAATAAACTATGGGGAAAGTTATAAAAAAAAGCTGCTTTGGGCTGCTTTGCGTATATATGAATAGACTGCTCTAGTCTGTTTTGATACTTTTAAATATACAGTGAGGCAAAAAAGGATTTAGTCAGCCACCAATTGTGCGACTTCTCCCACTTAAAAAGATGATAGAGGCCTGTAATTTACATCATCTCAACGTTGAGAAAAAAAATGAGAAAAAAATCCAGAAAATCCCATTGTCTCATTTTTCTCATTGCAATACTTTGTTCTATACCCTTTGTTGGCAATGACAGAGGTCAAACGTTTTAATGAGTGGATGAAAGAGGAGACTCTTACAAAAGAAGTTAGATTCTGGCTGGGACAGCCAGAAATCTTGCTGGTTTGTAGGTAACCAAATACATATTTTCCATCATAATTCGCAAATAAATGTGATATGTGAATTTTCTAGATTTTAGATTTTCATCTTTTTAAATGGAAGAACTTGCACAATTGATGGCTGCCTAAATAGTTTTTGTCCCACTGTAGCTGTAGGTAAGTTCAAATAACACACCAATTTCCCAAATATTTACAAACTCTATAACACAGAAAAATCAAGGACAGGAATGTACCCAAGAGTACAAATGCTATTATGGTGAGCCATTAAAAGTCCCCAAAAAAGGTTTATAGTTTAACAAGGCTCATTAGTTTAGAACGATTCTTTTATTAGTGTTAATAATACAGAATGGGTTGGTTGTTGCAACTAAACTAAAAAAGTCTGTGATCATTTTGCCATATTGTCTTAATTCTAACCAGTATAATTGAGACCAGGGCCCTGACTACAGATCAACTGATGGAAATGGTTGCTCACACTATATGTCAGTATCATCAATTTTGTCAGAGCTCCTCAAGCAAATGCAAAGTATCAATCAAACCAATGCATGATCACACAGATCTTGAGGACTTTAACAAATAGTCCATGTTGTTTAAAAACAACATGAGAAAAGCAGCCAAGTTCCAAATGCAAGAAGAAACTACAATTGAACTCTTCCCTTTCAGCTCTCAAGAACTGGTCTAAAACAACTGTCACATAATATACAGTCTATAATGATGTGTACAAGGGCTACACAATACATCAGAATATCACATTGTGATATGAATATCACAATAAACTGCAATAAATGAGTGATTCAATTAACTTATAATGTATGATCAAAGTTTTAGGTCAATGCAAAGAGTTACATATCTGGCATGCGGATGATTATTTTGGATATGCGTGTTCATACTTTAGCAAAAGACAATCAGCAAGCTAGGTCATAGATTTTGTAAATCTCATCTCATATTTTTTTTTTTTAAACCCATTATTTAGCATGCTAACATTGCATATCACATTTTTCTTAAATATCGTGCAGCCCTACTGTGTACAATGCCTCCTCCTAAAAATAAGATTGTATGGAAAGCTCAAACCCTCATAATATAACAAGTCACTACAAATGTCGCCATGCTCGAACATCACAACTGCCCCATTAATGGTAGTAAAGACAGCTAAACCGTGAGGTAGGTCAGATGTGTATCTACTTTGTCCACAAACAAATCGTCTGTCTGTCACACAAAGACAAAGTTATGTGTTTTAACATGAATCTTTTTCATGATTTGAATATGCTAATACAAGTGAGAAAAGACAATAAAGACTGCAAGCTAATTGTATCCGAGCTAACCAGTGAAAGAAAATGATTTTGCTTGGTATGTGGGAATAATTAAAATGATAAAAACCCAGCTATTGATAAAAACCTATTATACTTTTAAATAGACTCTACTGCATTTTTGATCAAATCTGTTAATGGAAGTTTGATAGAGCAGGAGTTAATTGTTGAAAGAGTCTATACTAGAATGCCTGGGGCATAACTGAAAAAACTAAGAGCAATTACAAAAATAAATAAATTATTTGGAAAGAAGAAGTTGAATTAGCACAAACATTTCTAGCTCCCCCCCCCCCTATAAATGTGCAGTGATTAGATTTAAATTCATATTCTTATAACATTTCAGAATCTTTTTGGAAAGTCTATAAAGATAAAGAAAAACTAGGTTTCTCATGACTGCCCATATTTACCCAAACTACTGCTGACTGGATGTATTTGTAACATGATAGCAGCACATGAATAAAATTCTGACTGCAGGTCTGCACAATATATGCCAATGCATAAATAAAACAATAGCCAAAAACAAAGAAAGGTGAAGTAAAACAGAAGCCTTTCTTAGATGTATATTATGATTTTTATAAACAGTTCCCTTAATCCCGTTGTTCTGCTCTGTGATTAATAACAATTTTGCGTTTTCCCATGGGGAACGATCAGTCTGTCTCTGTTGCACATATATTAGCCGAGCACACTCATTGGGTTCACCTGCTAACAACTTGTGCCAGGAGCAATTCAATATTAAAAAAGTTTTCATCTAAAAACATTCAATTTAAGTCATATTAAACACATACAATTACTTGGGTTTTCAGACTTACCCCCCATAGGCCCCAAAAGTGAAACTCCTTTTTCTATAAGACATAGTCTACAGCATACACTGATATTTAAACTAATCCAAGAATTTGACTTATTCTTTCTTGCTCCTTTGTTTCTCTCTGTGTGACTGTCGGAGTGAGTTTGCTCAGGTCCTGCACCTGTGTCTCTGTGACCGTCCTTCACTGCCCTCCCACTCAGAGACATGAGGGTGAGGCATGTGTTTGGTTATACTGGTGTCCGTGGTTACAAGCAGGTGCATGGAGGGTAACTTATTGCTTTTCGTTTAGTAAGAAATGGATTTCTTGGGTCACAGCTTTTCTAACAATGTTCTCAGTCATGTGGTAAAAAAAAGTACCACTTTCAATTACAAGATATTCCAGTTGGTGTCAGACACAAGAAATACTTTAAACCAGAGATCAAAAAAAAGAATGATCAGAAACTACAAATTTAGGCTTGTCCACTACATCAAGATAAAATCTTTAAAGAATAATATTTCCACATAGCTCCATCTCACAATATAGTAAAAATATATTAATATTACAACCACCTGCCTAGGACTGTATAGGTCCCCATTGTGCCACTGAAAGACACAGACTTTACGGGCCTCATGTACAAAGACTTACGTTGAATGAGCATTTAATCTACCGCTCTTCAAATGATGAGTGCGAGAATGGGCATTGTTGTATCTGTGTTTTTTTCCATGATAGGCAGATATATAATTAAGAGCACAAAATGAAAGCCACTTTTCCACAAGATTTGTTCTGGGCATTTGTGCATAACATATTATTTACACTTTTACTAACTGAAAATGTTTCCAAATCACATATTTAAATTCTTTACACACTTCTTTATAGCAGTGGATCGCTCCGACTTCACTTTGTTGCCTGTAAGAGGTGCCAACGAAAACACAAAATTTCTGTATGACAGACATGAAGTTGGGGTAAAGAAATGCACTTTTCCTTTAATTCAATTACTAATTAATTAATTACTGTTAGTAAACCTGTCTGTTTAAAAGTACACAGCATTGATACATGAGGCCCCAGGACTGTGATACTGTTCCACTCCTGATGTTGTTGCTGACACATACCACCATAGTCTCAGAAGCAAGCATGGCAAAAAAAAAAAAAAAAAGGGCAGCATACAAGAGTCGAAACTTGTTTGTCCAGCACATACGGCAGCTCAGAAGAAAAAAGAAAAGCATGGTTTTAACAGCATGTCTGAGGTTTTTATTGACACATAAAGGACACAGTGGTGACTCAAATGGTTAACACAAGAAAGACCTGGCATCAAGCCCCACCATCAAGGAGAACCAGGAAGACCAGTGTTCACCACTGTTGGGTCATTAAGAAAAAGAAAATTAAGCCAAGGTGGGATATGCAAAGAAAAACATTTCTCTATATGTTGTACAGTGTATAATCATGTATGTAACATAAAATTGGAATTCTAGTTTGATATATGCAAATTTGTGATTTCTTTTTAATCCCAATTTTAATTGCGTTAATTTGCTGGTTGCTTGGTTATACATCAGCACCCAGCATGGAAATCACTGCATTTAACATGCTATCTCTTTCTGGTTTGCACTTGTTTGTATTCCATCCAAACAATAACCCAAAACCTCTGGATAATGTAATAGCTATTCAGTTTAAATACAGTTACAGCGGATTTTATGCTTATGTAAATTGCAATCTTGCTATGGAAAACATTAGCATTCTTAAAGCCTCTCATTTAGCATTCATTCAAAGTTAACTTATATATAATTCATCAGTTAATTAACTCAAAACACCTGAAAAGGCCTTTAAATGGTCTCTCAGTCTAGTTCTGTGGGCTACACAATCATGAGGAAGATGAAGGAGTTATAATCAAGATTAAAAGAAATAAAAACTTGAAACATATCAGAATGTGTTGAATGAATGTATACATTATACAAGTTTCATTTCTTGAATATAATTAGTGAAATAAATCAACTTTTATAGGTAGATAGATGGCTAGATAGATGTTGGAGCACAAGCACACACCACAGAACAAGCCTGAAGCCATCCATGAAGATGATTCTCCTTTCTTTTTTTTTTCAGTTTTGAAAAACATGACTTGCACAAATAAGTCGAAGCAAATAAAAGCAGCAATTTAACTGCTGAGTCAGACAAGTGAGGATGTTTAGTCATCAATCAATCTAACAAAGGCAGAGAGCAACAGTTAAAGAATTACAAGCACATACAACGTGTGCTTAACGTACACCTCTAAAAAAGATAAACTAACTACCAAAATGAATACCTGGTATTAGTTTTCTCTTGGATTTGCACTCCCCTCTGATCTTTTTGTGCATAACTAAAATATATTGTTTGCCATTATAAACAGAAACCTTTTTAATTAGCAGTAATTATTCATTCATCTTCTTACCCACTTATTCGGGGTCACAGGTGCTGCTGGCGCATATCCCAGCACGCATATGGTGAGAAGCTGAGGTACACTCTGGACGGGTCGCTAGTCCACCTCAGAGCAACATATAGACAAACAACCATTCACACACATTCACTCCTATGGGCAGTTTAGAATCCCTAATTGACCTAAATTGCATGTTTTTGAACTGTGGGAGGAAACCGGAGTACCCGGAAGAAACCTACGGATTACACCGTGAAAGAGTGCGCGCAACGCTCTAGCCAGTGAAGCCACTCCACAAGTGCTTCTTTGATAGCTAGGAGTTGCTTATTTCCCACATCATAGTTATGTTCAGCTGGAGAGAGCTTGTGGGGAAAAAAGGCACAGGGGTGCAACTTCGGGGGGGAACCCAGCCTCTGTTACAGAATCGCTCCGATTCCACAGTCGGAAGAGTCAACCTCCATTACAAATGGTTGTGCAGGGTCTGGGTGGGCTAGGGTGGGGGCAGTAGTGAACTTACGCTTAAGTGTGTCGAAAGCTGTCTGTCAGACCAAATTAACTTGGATAGTTTTCCTTTTAACAGAGACATCAAGGGGAAGGCAGTTTGAACTGAACCTGAGTGATAAACGCGGTCTTCCATTCATCTCTCCTGCGAATGCGGACCAGATTATAAGCGCTACGTAAGTTTAGTGAAGATGCGCGAATTTCGCAATAATGAAAATGTCGATATTTTACAGTGATCGCATTCAGACCTCTATAATCGATACAGGGTCTTAATCCACGGTCCTTCTTTTCTACAAAGAAAAAACCCGCCGCAGCAGGGGAGGTTGACGCACGTATATGTCCGTGTTTGAGTGCCTCCTCAATATAATTATCTAAAGCCTGGGATTCAGGACTAGATAACGGGTAAATACGGCTTTTGGGTGGGGTTGTGTTGGACATTAAATCAATGCTGCAGTCACATTCCCGGTGCGGCGGTAATTCAGTAGCTCTCTCTTTACTAAAATCTTCCGCTAAATTGCTATAACAGTTGGGCACACCATTAGTGTCAGCTATGGTTATTAGACAGGTTCTAGAATTAGACATCTCGTGTGATAAGCAGTTAGCATGACAAAACTGGGACCAAAATTTCTCCTCTCCACCACGAAATCACTGGCTCGTGCATGCGTAACCAGGGGTAACCCAGGACGAGCGGTGTTTTAGGTGCCGCCGTAACATAAAAGAAAATCTTTTCTGTATGTGGAGTTGACTTCTAATGATAAAAGTGCAGTTTTCTTTATTATTGCTGGTCCAATGGAACGCCCATCAATGGAGGTGACATGGATCGCGGGGTTACACGGGACGGTGGGCACATTGAGCTTGCGTACCACCTCTCCGTCTATAATGTTTATCGCCGATCCCGAGTCCACTAGAACAGAGAAAAGACGTGATACTCCATTAAATCGTAGCCTTGCTGACACGGACAGATTTGCATCTGGCTGAATAGAATAACTTACTTATTCAATGTACTTACTCAATCACGAGATTTGCGACGGATGAGAGGACAATGCGAGCGTGTGTGCCCAGGTTCCCCGCAGTAGAATTAGAGTTGAAGTTGGTGTCTCCGTGGCTTCTCCTGTTCAGAAAGTTTATACGCCCCCACCTGCATTGGTTCAGTCTCTGAGGGATAAGATGTAGCTGTTTTACAGTCGTTAGTTCTTGCCAGTAGGTCACCGCCGACACCTTGGTGTTGTCCATCTGCACCCCCCATCTGCACTCAATATAGTACCCCAGGAAATGAACTGAGGGATAAGATGGGGGGCTGCTTTCTCTTAAATTTGTACTGATCCGGGGATTCCTGGGTAAAGCGAGGTGATTGCGCATGAGGTTATCAGTGTGGATAGCCCATTGGATGAAATCATTGTACGAGTCTAAGTCGCCGTGGCACACTAATTATGCTTGCAGGTCCTTCTTCAATCCTTCTTTAAACAATGTTTTGAGCGCAACCTCGTTCATCCCACTCTGCACAACCAGAGTTCTGAACGAAATGGCATAGTCGGCCGCCAATTAATATAAATCCAAATCGAGTATCAGAAGGGGAAAACGTTACACAAGTCCAAAGTCAGAAATCCAAAAACTAGAATAATGCAAAAGCGCTCGGTACGTTAGACAAACAATAATTTGCATGGGCCACATGGTGGCATGGCCTTATATAAGGTGGCCACACCCAATTACCCAACACCGGAAGTAGAAGCTAGAACTCAGACGATGGCTTCCTCCTGTGACCATCAACCTGAGTTGTCCTCCTCACAATCATAATCTCCCTATATGCCTTATAAATGGTGGGTTTTACACTGTAGTTGGCCAAGAGATCTTTAATCTACTTTAAATCTACCAACATGTCATACAGAAAGATAAACACTATGATTGTGTAAAGTGAACAACAGTGAATTAATAAGCAGATAATGAGAAAAGAGGATGAAGAGAAAAACCGTCAAATTGTTAATAATTGCATGTTGCGGATCAGTTACTCCTTCAGTATGGAGGTGTATGTTGAGCCTGAGTCAGAAGTGATCCAAGATCCAATTTTATGTGGTTTGTGCTGTTCACACTGTTCTGGGAAAAACAGATAAGTCACATGTGGGCAGCAATCTAAAATTTAGGCCACTGTTTTCTTTCTAGGATTTTGTGATTTTGATGTGTATGTTATATGCACTTTGAAGAGGTGCTGGAGTTAGTGTTCTGTGTCTATGAGCTGTGTATTGTCCACAAATTTAGTGGTGTTTGAGCTGACCAATCTCCATTCCTACTGTGTTTGAAAGAACTTGGTTAGTAGTCCACAGCTACCAGACATTTGAGAAAAGTGTGTGTGTGTGTGTGTGTGTGTGTGTGTGTGTGTGTGTGTGTGTGTGTGTGTGTGTGTGTGTGTGTGTG
>JAOTRA010078388.1:0-13239 GCA_026260255.1 Pseudolaguvia tuberculata | reverse complement strand
ACAGTGGGAGGAAACCAGAGTACCCGGGGGAAACCCACGCAAGCACGGGGAGAACATGCAAACTCCACACAGAAAGATCCCAGACCCGGGAATCGAACCTGGGACCTTCTTGTTGTGAGGCGAGCGTGCTAACCACTACACCACCGCTCTGTCCACATAAATATTTGTACCATCTACTTTTTTAATAACAGACTCCTTACTTTAGTTTTAAGCTGCATGCTGGCATGATTATATATTATTTCTTTTCATAAGCTAATTTATGAAGCTAACAACAAGCAAGGCATCTCTGATCTTAATGGTGCTGGTATCCAAACCCTGAGCTTTTTACGTAGCAGTCCAACACCTTAAGCACTGTGCTATCACTTTCATGGTTTGCTCATAATTCCCCCTACATGGCAGACTAAAGGTTTCAGCAGTAAATTTTAAAATTAGATAGTAGCTCAGTGGTTAAGAATTTGTAATCTCAATTTCCTGAAGAAATTCACCAGACAGGGAACACTGTGTTCTATAACAGCCACTTAGCATTTTATTTTGCAAGGTTCAATTATTGTTCTGCCCCCTAAATGCCTGATTCATTCTTTAACACAATGCAGTGCATCAACAGATGTTAAAGGCTCATCAGACATGATTTCTGAGACTTGATATTAGAACCTGTCTGTACTATAACATGGAGGCAGTATAACCTTTCACTAGGGAATTTTTTTTGCATTTCTCTCACTTGCATTGTGTCTCCATCTTTCTCTCTATCTCTCACCGACTGTCTGTATATCTGTTTCTCCCTTTTTATCTCTTTCTGACATTCTATATCTCCGTGTCTCTTTCTGACTCTCACTTTCACTCTCACTATTTTTTGGTCCTTAGAGAAGCAGGACAGCCTTCGATATTTTAATGATGAAACCTTATAAACTCTGACAAAGTGCTGCTAAACCAAGAAGAAAAAATCCATTCGGCACTTTATCACGATGCACCCAAAGTCAATTGCCAGACTGTTATTCTTTTTATCGGCAAAGCGAAATTTAATTCAGGCTTTAGAACTGAGGCCAAAGGTGCAGTTCAGAGTTATTGTCCAGATCAGTCTAAACTGGGACCTCATCCAAATTGCATTTGGTGTAATATTCTTCAACAAGCAGTGACCTGTCAAGTGAGTGGTGATACTACTCTTTATCATCCCTGTCATGCCTTGGTATGCCATGGTAAGATGCATACACAACTTAACACCAGAATATAAGTCTGCCAATATAAATCTGACCGTGAAATAAACTAGAATAAATGAGAGCCATTGCCAGGACAGGCCAAATTCAGCTAAGTCTTTATCACTAATTCTTTATTATATTAAAAAACAAAAGTCAAACCTGGATCATAAACCTCACATTATAAGCTTATTGTGGCAAAAATAAATAAATATTGCAAATGTAAGTAAAGTTATGAGTTTAATGATAAAGTGGTATGTGCAATTTTGTAAGAGCAAATAAGTTCATTGTAGAAAATAAGTTAATTCATTCATCTTCTAACCTGCTTATTCCCTAATTGGGGTCACATGGGTCTTCTGGAGCCTATCCCAGCACACATAAAGTCAGGGGTACACTCTCTACAGGTCTCCAGTCCACTGCAGGGCCACACACATAGACGAATATCCACACACACACACACACACCCACACACACACACACACACACACACACCTATCTGCAATTTAGAATCACCAGAAATGTACATGTTTTTGGAAACCAGAAGCACAGAGAGAAGATGCAAACTTCACACAGGAGAAAATTCAAA
Source organism: Pseudolaguvia tuberculata (assembly GCA_026260255.1). Classification (NCBI taxonomy): domain Eukaryota; kingdom Metazoa; phylum Chordata; class Actinopteri; order Siluriformes; family Sisoridae; genus Pseudolaguvia; species Pseudolaguvia tuberculata. The sequence continues at coordinate 11,463 of JAOTRA010078388.1, read as the reverse complement.
TATCTTAAAAAAATTTAAATAAAAATAAATCTCTTTTAGTAGCAAAATATTTCATAGATTTCATTAAATGTTATACAATTTAAAAGATGTTACTGTCTGTCCTTTTCTGCCACAAACATATAAATACAAACTAATTTTAAGGATTCATCTACCATTTTACCTCTTGTTTCCTCCATTGCGTTTTATCTCCTTAAGTGCTGCTGCTGCCGGTGTGAATTAACAGCACAGCAGGGAAGAAAGAAAGAATCCACTTTGAGAAGTGAAAAGGTGAAAAAGGATTGCTACAAAGCATTTTAACAAGTATTTTCTTAACATATTTATTCTTATATTTAAAAATTCAAGCTTTCCATATACATTGTTATTTAAAGAAGGTAGGCTGTATCAACAAAATCTATCTAAATCTTCCTCACAGTCAGTCCTATCGAGATTTAAGGATTCACGGCAAGTATAAAAAAGCTACCTATCCTTAACAAAAAAGTATTTAAAGTTAAAAGTAAATAAAGAGAAAAAATTTTTAATTCATTTTATTTTAAGCGTGACCACCCTTTCCTCTCCAAACAGCATCAATTAAGACCTTCATCGTCATCTCTGTTTGCAATATTATTCATTCATTCATTCAATATTTGTATTTTTGTACCATTAAACAGTGTACATATGCAGTCTTACACAGATAAGGTGGGAAACGGTGGCTTAATGGTTAAGGTGTTGGACTGATACCAGAAAAACCAGGGTTCAATTCCCGCTAAACCACTGTGGGCCCTTGAGGAAGGCCCTCAGTCAGCAATTGTTAAATGCTTAAAATGTAAGTCTGGATAAGAGCGTCTGCCAAATGCTGTAACTGTAATGCAGTAAGAATGAATGTTTGTTGCTTATATATTTGTCCCTTATGAGCGACTGTGGCAAGAAAAAAACTCCCTGAGAAGAAATAACCTCAAAAGTAATCTCAACTGGGTGACATAGAATTTCTATTTATTCCAGATAAATTATATGTTGATTGTGATCAAATGCAATATAAACTGCAGCCTTGTGTCAGTCCCAATCCATCGTCAAGGCTACCTTTGTGGCTACGTAATACAGCTCCAACATTGCATGGAACCTCCACTGTACTTTACAGGTGTCTGCAGACATATATTGATGGGAAAGAGGCATCTGCTGCATTATCCCACCACTATAGTCCTCTGCTTTAAAATTTTTGTCCTTGTTGATTTACTTTAGTGTGTGGCCCTGTGATAGAATTGCGATGTGCCCAGGGTGGACCCCTCACCCTTCAGAGGGCTGGAATAGGCTTCAGAAGACCTCCATTAGGGAATAAGCAGGTATAAAAGATGAATGAATAAATGAATGAATGAATTCTAGAAAAAAAAAAACCCTAATAAATAGACACTTTTGTTGTTTGTTTTTCTGCTTGTTTGTTTAAAAAAAGCCGACTGTCAACCAATCAATCCGAGTCTGTAAGTAAGGGAATGTCAACAGCGTCACATTAACTATTGCATTGCTGTAATATGCCCTAATACGGTAGGATTGAATAGAGGCATATATATGATTGCACTCAATTTTAAAGGGAACTGCGTATAAATATATCAGAGGTTTTACAAAACAAGTAAATGAAAAAATAAAGTGCAACCCATCAGTTCTGGAAGATTGTTATGGAAACATTCATTCATTCATTCATTCATCTTCTTATCACTTATTCCCTAATTCGGGGTCTTGGGGGTCTGCGGGCGCCTATCCCAGCGCGCACAGGGTGAAAGGCGGGGATACACCCTGGACGGGTTGCCAGTCCATCGCAGTCCAACACATATAAACAACCATTCACATACACATTCCCTCTTTGGACAATTTAGAATCACCACTCAACTTAATATACATGTTTTTGGACTGTGGGAGGAAACCGGAGTACCCGGACGAAACCCACGCAAGCGCAGGGAGAGCATGCAAACCTGGGACCTTCTTGTTGTGAGGCGACCGTGCTAACCACTACAACACCACGTTGCCTGTTCTTGAGACATTTGAAACAGAAATGTGCAATGAAATTGAAACAACATTAGCTTGTAAAGAGAACTAAATGTGCAATGAACTGAAACTGCTCTAATAAATGTAGTGTCTTATCAGTTAGTCAAATTCATTTCCCCTTAAATAAACCTCAGCAAGCATCTCAAGTCTGAAACACTGTGTCACCTTAATAATTTACACAATCGTTAGAGTTCATAGACTTCATTTCTTATTCTGCTATAAAATGTACACATTAATAATAAATAATTCTTTCTGCCATCTAGTGAACTGGGTTTACATTGTCCTGTAAATGAATTGATCCTGTAAATAAAACCAGTCTTTATTGTATTATTTTTATTATTATTATTATATGATTTTGGTTGCTAACGTTATAAAGACAAAGAGTGTGAGTACAAACCTTATAGTGTATAAGTAAATACCGTATGTACAACAGGATCAATTTGTCAAGATACAATTAAAATAAAGTTTGAAACTGGAGAGAAAGTTTGTCCAATTAATTTAAATCATTAATCAGCTTAGGTTTAACTATTATAAACAATTGTGTTCAGAATTTCTATGTATTCCTGAAGGTTTAAGTGGATTTCGCAGTGCAGAATCTAAACATCTCACAATAAATACATTCTCCTCCAAATCACAAGGCACAAGGGATGTTATTAATGCAAAGTGTGTGTGAGGATCCATATTCTATAGTTTACAGAGGCGTCAAGTGACAGGATTCGATACAGAGCAAAAACGAAGTGTCCTACCTGTTCTCACATCCTGTGGAGTAGAAAGTGGTGAGAGAGCGAGCCCCTGCTGCTGCTACGGTTGGAAGACTTTTGCTGCTGCAGAATCCAGCTCTCGCTGCATCAGCCAGAGTGTGTGTGTATATGTGTGTAAGTGTGTGTGTGCGTGTGAGTGTGTGAGTGAGTGAGAGAGAGATAGAGAGGATGTTTGAGGTATGAGCAAAATGTCCACACACCAGACACAATGTAATAATGACCCATATAATGAAGTGTAGGTGGCGCGGTGGCATAGTGGATAGCATGGTCGCCTCACAACAACATGGTCCCGGGTTCGACTCCAGGGCCGGGAATCTTTCTGTACAGAGTGTGCATGTTCTACCCGCGCTTGCGCGGGTTTCCTCTTGGTACTTTGGTTTCCTCCCACAGTCCAAAAACATGCAGATTAAGTCGATTGGTGATTTTAAATCCTCCATAAAAGTAAATGTGTGAATGGTTGTTCGTCTGTGTTGCCCTGCAATGGACTGGCAACTTTTCCAGGCTGTACCCGTGCCTCTCGCCCTATGTGAGCTGTGATAGGTTCCAGCAGACCTCGAATTAGGGAATAAGCGGGTAAGAAGATGAATGAATGAGTGAATGATGAAGTGTAAATAAATAAAATTGAATTGAATATTAATATTAGATGTAAAGCAGGAATAACCACATTTATATAGAATCATGAGAAAATATTCTATTTGAAAGTTTAAAATAAAGTAAGGGGTAGTTTTACCATAAAGTAAATATATTATAACAAGGACAAATGAAAAAGGATTGTGGACAGAAAGGCTTCAACCTACTCTTTTTTTGTCTAAGGTTTCCTTAAAGGTATTTAATGCACTGCTACAATAATTTTTATTTATATATTCTTCTTCTTCTCCTTTCGGCTGCTCTCGTTGGGCGTCGCCACAGTGGATCGCTCATGTCCAAACTACCCTGTCCTGTACATCTGCCTCTTTCACTCCAACTACCTGCATGTCTCCCCTCGCCACATCCATTAACCTCCTCCTTGGTCTTCCTCTTTTCCTCCTGCCTGGCACCTCCATCCTCAGCATTCTCCTACCAATATACTGCATGTCCCTCCCCTACACATGTCCAAACCATCTCAACCTAGCCTCCCTCACTTTGTCTCCAAAACATCCTACATGTGCCGCCCCTCTAACAAACTCATTTCTAATCCTGTCCATCCTCGTCACCCCAAATGAAAATCTCATCATCTTCAACTCTGGCTCTTCCAGCAACTCCTCCTTCTTTTGGACAACGCCACTGTCTCTAAACCGTACAACATTGCTGGTTTCACTGCAGCCCAATAAACTATTCCTTTCACTCTTGCCGAAACTTGTGTATCACAAATCGGTCCTGCCACTCTTCTCCATCCGCTCCACCCTGCCTGAACTCTTTTTTCACTTCTCTAACGCACTCTCCATTATTTTGCACTATTGACCCCAGGTACTTAAACTCCTACACCTTCACCACCTCTTCTTCCTGCAACCTCACCAGTCCATTGCCTTCCCGCTCATTCACACACCTGTATTCTGTCTTACTCCTTCTGACTTTCATTCCCCTTCTCTCCAGTGTGTACCTCCACCTCTCGAGAATCTTCTCAACCTGTTCCCTACTCTCACCACAAATCACAATATCCTTTTTATTTATATTTTATGTATTATAATTATAATTATTTTGTATGTATAGTAAAATACACATATATAGTAATTAAATTGTTTTTATATTTTTAATTAAATTGTAATTTAGCAATATTGGACTTGAACTATAATCTCTGATCTTTTTTAATCTCACTTAACTACAAGAAAGAATTATTGAGTTGTCCTTTACCAGAAGGACACAGCAGACACTTCTTTAAATCTGTCCAAAGTGCAGCTACAGCATAAGATCTGTCTTATATCATAGGCGCAAAGTTTTCTGTGATATTTTCAAATATAGAATCCAAACTAGAATGTAAGAAAAGTGCCAGTAAATGTGTCCGCATTACACCGTGGTGTGTTATATAACCCGATTATTGGCACATGTCCTACAATAGCACACGCTGGTTCCAGTACAACATCAGGAAATCATTAGTGCATCTGCTTAATCACGACCATCCTCAGCCTCAAAACAGCAAAGTAGTATCAGCTTGTTAAAGAGTTAACCTGATTCTGGAATTATCTATGTCAAAACAAAACCTTTAGAAACTCAAAGCTGCTTGGGAGCAGGTTTATGCAACATAAACAATATTAGAGAGGGTGTTTTGCCAGAAGCAGAATAAATAAAAGATCATGAGAATAAAAATCAGCCAATGTGGTTTATTGGCTGAGAGCCTCAGACTCTACACAAAATGAAAAACTGTATTAAAACTTATACTAGAGGTAGGTAAAGAAAGAATGCTTAGCCTTATTTACATTTACAGAATCTAGCAGAAGCTCTTACATTTATCTCTGTTATACAAGGGTTCAGCATTAAAGCCAGAACTTCCAATTAGTAGTTCAATACCTTAAGCACTGCGCTTAATCACTTTCCCCAATAAATAATGCTTGAGGTTGATATAAAGAAAATAGAGGAAATTAAACCAAATGCTAAATAATATTTATACTATGTTGGCAAAGGTTTGTGGTCAAATGACCGTCAGATCCGTATGTGGTTCCTTTCCAAACAGTTGCTACAAACATGGAAGCAGACAATTGTCTAAAATGTTGTTGTATGTTGTAGCATTACAATATTCCTTCACTAGGAACTAAGAGACTCTAACACTGCTCCAGCATGAGAATGACTCCTGAGCTACATTATCACATGCTGCGTTATTATTAGAGTTATTATTAAAGGCACTCTGTTAGAATATTGTTATTAAAATAATCTCTAATGAACATCTTGTCTTTGAACATCAAAATCATAACTCCTTATTTACTTTTGTAGCATTTGGCAGACACGCATATCCAGACTGAATAACATTTATTTTTTCATCTAATTTTTTTATGAATCAAGGTTGAGGGCCATGCTCGGGGGCCCAGCAGTGGTAGCATATAAGCCCAAGTTACAGTTACATTACATTTACAATACGTTTAGCCGACGCTCTTGTCTAGCGCGACATGCTTAAAGTTTAAAAACAAATACAGCACAAAATACAGTGCAACAAACTCAGAAAACTTTTTTTTTTACTGGTTTGTATATAGGGCAGTAAGCTGGTGCTTTCCTGAACAAACTGGGGCAGAATAAATCTGCAAGTCAGCAGAAGTTCAAAACTGGACCATACAGCTACAGCGTTTAGTCTTCTTCTCTAGACGACCGATTAATATCTGACTGAACGGTGACAAATGCAATAAATGAACTGAATACACATGCTAATATGGTTTAAGAAGGACCGAAGATTACCATGAGGCAAAAGGCAGGAAAAGCTTATTTCCATTTTGCTGACTAGCCACAAAGGATATGACAAAATGGATTTATACAAATATGAAATTGTGGATAGCAGCTGCACTTCAAAAACAGAAAAAGTAAAGCATATGAATTAGATTTTGAGCACTAGCACCAACAATCCAACTCTACCATTTATCCTAGACAGCTAGGAGGTGTCTAACCTTACAGTTTGGTTTCAACTTTTTAAGATGAGATGCTTTAATCCACTGCAATGAATCTTTACATCACTCACGATAATAATAATAATAATAATGTGTTAAACATCAATGATATTAAGTTGGTGTAGCTAGAAACGTTCCCCAAATTAGGGAATAAGTAGGTTAGAAGACTGAAGACTTTAGAAGACTTTAAACCAGCTATTCTTAAATATAGGAATTACATAGAATGCATTTGATAGCCAGGGAATCTGTTTAATCTTCCCAAGCAGTATGTAGGATGTTTTTTAGATTGCCAATGACCCAGGGATTGCACTGCTATAACCACAGTAGTCACACTTACAGCACATTTGACTCAACCAAAGTTTACAATAGAAATAAAGAGTTAAATATAATGACAACAAAAACAAAAGTACATTAATTATCACCTAACTTAGCTTAGATCAGATTTTAGGTTGGATCAGGAGGATTGAAAAAACAGGTTCTGTATATTTATTTAAAACTTCTAGCTAAATGGTACCCAATGTGTAGCCAGACTTTTTTCTGCATTCTATGTCAGCACACACAAGGCAAAAGCTAGAGGTCACCAGTCCATCACAGGGTCACACATAAACAAACCACACACATGCACACTCACCCCTAGGAGCAAGTGAAAATCACCAATCAACCTGTTTTTGGACTGTGTAAGGAATCCGGAGTGTCCAGGGAAAGAGCGGGGAGAACAAGCAAACTCCACACAGAAACATCCTTTCCCTGGGGATCAAACCCAGGATCATGCTAACCACTACATCACCCCACTGCGTTATCATTTTTTTATTGTCACAACAGCAGTAAACATTAATGTCTTAGTAAAATATAAATTTATAAAACTGCAATCCTACTATTTTACCTGTATTTATCTGTACCTTTTGGTCAAGACATATTAAAGCAAGAAAGCATCTGTATGTCACTTAATTGCAAAACCAAAAGAATAACAGTTTAGCGTTGATCATGGATGCATTAATAATAAAAGCATGTCCTGTTTCTGCCATGCTTAGCTGTATGGCCATCTTAGCAACAATAAGATAATTCTAGCTTTTATTGGAGGGAAAAATAAAAGAGCCTAAATTATTCTACTATAAAACTCTAAATGGAGAGTGTCACACACTGGGTAAAATAAGAATTCTGACATGCTGAATTATTTCAAGTTTAATGATCTTCCCACAGTCCTGGAATAAACAACACTATGTGTAATAAACTTAATTTGCTCTTTCAAGACTTGTTGTGGTAGGCAGCATGGTCAGACAAATATTTAAGCTACAAGCATTCAGGGTCAGTTTGGCCAAAAGAACCTTCAAAATAATGTATACGCTCTGTTACACTTAAAGCAAAAAGTCAGCAAGCCGGATAATGACCTCGATAAGGGTCTATTTGTGGAATGATTTTGATTGGTTCAGAACAGCAGGTTAATGAGAATGGCTCAGTGGAAATACTTTTTTTAATTAGCTTTGATTTTATCTCCTTGTCCTTCTAATACCAGATCCTTTGCTTAATATACACTAAAGCTTTGCATATGGCAGGGACTAACTGTAGCGTAGGGATGTACAAACCAGGTCCTTTAATGTTAGCTCCAATTTGCTTCAATAAACCTAACCACATGTTTCAAATCTACCTAACAGCATCTTGTTAACTTGGTTTAGTTATGTTTTATTATGGTTGGAGCTAAACTTTACAGGACACCTGCCTTTGGGACAGAGTTTGGAAACCCCTGCTCTAAAGCCTAGATATATGTTGGAAGTAGCGGTAGCTTAATGGCAAAAGTGTTGGATTGTTAATTGGAAGACAGGGTCATTGATTCCCAGCACAACCAAGTTTCCACTGCTGGGTTTTTATTGTATTGGGTACCAATGTATCCCCTTTCCAGATTTCAACAAATATTTCAATAAGATGCTCAAAGCAGACATGACAAATGAAAAACTTGAAAAATAGCAGAGTTACTAAGGGGTTGAACGGCTTAGCTGAAGATTGTGATTCCCAGCACCCCCAAACTATTACCATTGGGCACCTGAGCAAGGCCCTTAACTTTGTTCAGTTAAATGAACGAGATAAATGTAAGGCAAGCTGAATAGAAGCGTCTGCCAAATGCCAGAAATGTAGCTTGACAAAATGTTTTTTACTTTCACACTCGTCATATATAAAGTTAAAAGACAAAGAACAAAGTATAATGCATTAACTGCTAATTACTAATCCGTGGTATCCTTGGTCAGATTTGTGGTGATTTCACTTTGATTATAAATTTTATTGCAATTAATGAGAAGGATTCAACAGAGATACGTAAAAATTTAGTAGCTAAAAGCAAAATAATACATTATGTGAGTTGTATTTAAAAAATATTTGGATATTGGGTTGCTCACATTGCTTTACTTTACAGGTAAATTAATTAAAGAGATGGGATTGAATCACATCACATGGTATTAATTCAATTTGTCAAAGCAGCTTTACACAGAACGCAGTAACAATGAAAGTTTCTACTGAAAGCCTATGGTGAGTGGGGCAAGGAAAAACTTGCTGAGATGAAGTTGGAACAAACATTACTTGAGAGACAAGTAATGTCAATTAATTACAACTTATGGTAAAGGTGATTAAATGTAATGTACACTGTAGCCTCGGGTCAGTAGAGCATCGTGACTCCCTATCCATCTTCGAATGGAGGAATCTAGTCACTGGCATATGTAACCAGAGAGAGAGAGAGAGAGAGAGAGAGAGAGAGAGAGAGAGAGAGAGAGAGAGAGAGAGAGAGAGAGAGAGAGAGAGATGAATTACAGACGAGAGCCACTTACATAATACATTACATATTAGGATAGGACAAATAGATTCATTTCAATTCTAATTTTATTTTACATCTAGTGAAATGTTTTTCATAACATATCCCACCATGGATAGTTAGGATCAAAGCACAGTGTCAGCTGCCCCTGGAGCAGGAAGGGTTAAGGATCATGCTCAACGACCCAAGAGATTTCAGACTTGTCGGTTGGTGGCTGAGTCCAGGTCTTCCTTGGTTGTAGTGAGATTTGAACTCCGGTCTTCATTGGAGGTGGTGAGATTTGAACCAATGTCTTCCTGGTCTTCCTTGGTGGTTCAAGTCTTTTGATTATCTAACAACCATTTGATCCCCCACTACCTATTTAGTAGATATTGTGATATAAAATGCTCATTTTTTCAGTCAGTCAAAGACCCTTTTCACGTAAGGGGATGTAATTGTTATAGAAAACAAATGGGGACGATTCTGGATCAATTATGTCAGAATCGATTCGTTTGAATCGGTTCACATATATGAGTTGTTCAAGAGGAAAACGGTTCGTTCGTGATTCGTCCATCATTGGTGTCGTTTTTTGTTTTTCCCTACAGAGGCGATATGGCAACACCCGCCGCTGTTAATCCATCTGGTAAGTTAACATTTCAGCGGGTTTTTGTTTTAGAAAAGGTTGTTATTAAAGAAAACCGAGGTTAGTTCGGCGATAATACGTGTTTTGTAACAAAAGGGAGCGAAGCTGCGGCGTTAATACGGCACCGAGCGCCAGCATCCCCTTCCCCCCACGAATCGTTTCCAGCCCAGGGCTGAATTTCAGCCTTCAAATGCATGTTTTTTGTTTTGTGTTTACTAGAATGCCATGTTTAAAATAAAATCCCTTTATTGTGGAAAAATGTAACACGCAGCAGGCTTCATTCATTCTTTCCTTCATTTTGATCATGCAAATGAGATGCTGAAATAATTTGCACGCGAGGCGGTACGTGCTGTGATTTGATTTTCTTTGTATCAGTGCAACCAAACTTAGTGTTACGTTGATATTTCTTTATACTTTTGTTTTTAAAGCTCAATTGTTAACTTTTGCTCCGACGATATTTAATGTTTTGCTTTTTGTTTTGCCTGTTGATTGCATCTTGAACACAGAAATCTGTATATAACGCACAGCGCCGTTTAACCGGGGGACCTACGGTTGCCAGGTTAACGCAGAGTTTGTGAAAAATCCCCTTTGACGAAAACATTTATACCTACTAAAAGTAGAAATAAAACACACTCACAACTAATTCTGCAGTGTTACGGTTCATTATATAGGTCACGGAAACTCGCTAACATTTGACAACTACAGCGTTAACAAACAGTATCTGGCAACCCCAACCGAAAGCTTGTTCTATGGCATTTGATGGCGTCAATATACAGTCATCTATCCTACCCGCTAATTTCCTAATTCACGGAGGTTTGCTGGTGTCTTTCTCAGCACACATAGGGCGAGAGGCAGGGGTTCACACTGGACAGGTTGCCAGTCCATCGCAGGGCCACACATAGACAAAGAACCACACACACACACACACACACACACACACACACACACACACACACACACACACACACACATTTAGAATCATGCAAACTTCTCAAAAAACCATTCAAAGGTTGTGTAATAAAGGTTTGTTTTATTTGTTTTATTGTAAGACTGAATGTTTACACTCTTCGGTCCAAAATCACATCCATCACTTTTCTACTGTGAACAAAATCAGTGTGAGACAAATCTCAGGATCCAAACCCTCAGGATCCAAACCCTCAGGATCCAAACCCTCAGGATCCAAACCCTCAGGATCCAAACCCTCAGGATCCAAACGACAGTGTGTGAAAAGTCCCCAGAATTTACATTTCCTTTTATGGATTTTGGTGGCTGTCCTTATCCAGAGTGACTTACATTTATCTATTTTATACATCTAATTATGGGTTAAGGGCCTTGGTCAGGGGCCCAACAGTGGCAACTTGGTGGTGCTGTAAATTGAACCCTGGTCTTTCATTTAGAAGTCCTACACCTTAATTATTGCACTACGGGGAGCTGCTGGAGCCTATCCCAGCGCTGCCAGGGCATAAGGCAGGGGTACAACCCAGACTAGTCACCAGTTCATTGCAGGGCCACATATATACTATAATCGGCAAAAGTTTTTGGTCACCTGACCATCAGGTCTGTGGTTCCTCTTTGAACTGTTGCTAAAATCTAGAAGCCCACAGTTGGTCTAGTATATTTGTTGTAGCATTCCATTATTCCTTCAGTGGAACTAAGAGACTCCAACACTGTTCCAGCATGACAATGACCCTGAGCACAAAACCC
>JAOTRA010078354.1:0-13244 GCA_026260255.1 Pseudolaguvia tuberculata | reverse complement strand
ATGAATGAATGAATGAATGAATGAATGAATGAATGAATGATATACAACCACCAATATAATACAGTATAATACAACCACCAATGATCCTAAGGGGTTCAAATGCATGTAATATTGATAAATATAGAACTCAGATCAATGGAGCTCTATTGCCATAGATTTTTATCCAGTACTTAAACATACTAAAGTGTATTAGTGTGATGAAAAAGAGTGGGGAGGATTTTCATATGCACAAAGTTTAGCTAAATATGTTCACTTGGGAACATGTGATTTTATTTTCACCACCTGGCAAATGACCCTTTATTTGGAACCCACACTATCCATGTTTTTTTTTATTTATATCTATTCAGTATGTATATAATAGACTATTACACACTAAATATGAACAACTTGGTCAAAATCATGCTGCTGTAGCTTTATCATGTTATGTCGACCAGCTCTCTTAACTTCTTGATTTGGTCCTGCAATTTCCTGTCACCTTTTTCTGTGAAAACATCCAATCACTGAGAAATCTCTCTCTACCTCTTTGTATAGCATTGCAATTTGGCTTGTCTATGCTGATGGGACTAGTTCATGCTAAAAAAAGAGCTTCTGTTGTTGTGGTTGACCAATCTGAAGAACTCGTGTAGTAATATTAGATACAGCATCTGCTGTTAACACGTTACTGTTGCTTGGCTTTGCCTTTTAGCTCAACAATTTGCTATTCATTTTCTTCCCTCTCTATGCATCCCAGTGGGCTATCTATTCTTGCTAACGGTCTGCTCTCTCTCTCACTTTCTCGCTTTTACTTGCTCTCTCTGTCTCACCTACTGTCTTCCGCTCAGGCTTACTGTGTGGATAGAAATCATTTCAGGCATCACTAAACACGGATCTCTTATCAACAAATGGAGAAATGTATTCCACAGACTCCACTGTGCATCTGAATACAGACATATTTGAGGCAAAGATATATCACAGTCTGATATTCAGAATGTTATGAGGATCATACAGCTTATTATATTATGGAGTCTCATACTGCCAGAGTGAACAATATTAAAAAATATTGAAAAAGCTTCAGAAAAGCTAAAAGAAGCCTTATGAAACAACGTTATGTACGCACAAAAACTTTGCAGCTTTTACAGTCCTGGACGGATTTACGTATATGTGCATTTTTTTGTTTGTTGATTAGTAAAGTTTTAAAAGTGAACTACAAAATTCCAACGCAAATTCAAGATAGCCAGTAATTGTAACGATCAATTGCACATACATTTATTAACATATAAAAGTGGCATCTGAAGAAAAAGTCACATACATAAATCAGAAACTTCCACTCAGTAAATGTGCAAATAATGTACAAACGATGCACAAATGTGCCTAACAAATATTGTGGCAAAATGGTCCGATCAACAAATGATAACTTTCTACAAACAGTTAGGACAAGGTTCCAAGCCATTAGAGTGTGTGATAGATGGTTTCTTGGCAAGTGACGTGTTGATGGTTCTATTTATTGTTGTGTGTTTCAATATTGCCTATCGGGTGGCGCGGTAGCGTAGTGGTTAGCAGAGTCGCCTCAGAAAAAGTCCCGTGTTAGATTTCTGGACCGGGGACATTTCTGTGTGGAGTTTGCATGTTCTCCCCGCACTTGTGTGGGTTTCCTCCAGGTACTTTGGTTTCTAAATTGTTCATAGGAGTGAATGTGTGTGAATGGTTGTTTGTCTATGTGTGGCCCTGTGATGGACTGGCAAACTGTCCAGTGTGTACCCCTGCCTCTCGCCCTATGTGACCTGGGATATGAATGAATGAATGACTGAATGAATGAATATTGCCTGTTAACCATCCACCTTATTATTGCAGAGAGTAAAGTATTGCCCACAATAAAGGAAACTCTCTGCTCAGTGGGTGTAAGTTTACTAAATCTTGCACTATAGCTTTGTCTGTAACTTGTATCCAATGTTTTAGTATTTATTCCATACAAGTCTTGTACATGAGGCACCTGGTTTGATATTTTCCTCTTACCCACATGACTGTTTTCCAACTGCAGATATTTACCATATAAAATTATAATTTTTTAAATAAATTCACTAACACAAAGATAAAGCAAGTCTTGGATAATTTCATATTAAATAAATATGATCACACTACATACAAGTTTTTTATTCCAGTGCCTGTTGGTGCATTTGGTGGCTGGGTCTTCAGTGTGGACATACTTAACTGACCCACATCTTAATACAATCACAAAAGCAACTGTATACAAAAACACATTATAAAATGTCGTGGAATTGCAGTGTAATGGAATCCACTGACAGCAACAGACTTTTCTGAATCAAATGTGCAGTTATTTACAGGTGCTTAAACCAACAAGCTAGATAACACCAACTAAACAGGATACATCTGAATATAATGGAAAAACAGCCAATCACAAAATTAACACGACCACATGAACACAAAATACATCAACTAAACAAGACAAGAACAAAACATTGAACACAAAACATGAAAATCAAAATTACACAAGACAAGAAAAAACATTTAACCAAAGCCTTCCATACAGAGGGAGATTGAAACACATTTTATGAAAGCAAGAAATCCTGTTAATACAACTCCAAACCTCTACACTCTCTACTATAACTGTACCACTTACACCATCTAGAGCAGTTCAGAATCAATGTGTATCTAATAACATGACAAAAAAAGAAATATAATTAAAATGTAAATTAAATAAATAATATATTTAAAGGTTGTAAGCCAGCTTGTCGGAACTCCCAAGCTAAAACAAGCAAGTTATCTTTAGGTTTTGCTGAACAGTATGCCTAAGACCTCCAATAATTTTTCCAATTTTGTTCAATAAAAAATTCTAATTGTACTAATTCAACTGTACAGACTTGTTTCTGTAGTAAAAGGTCAATAAAACAGTTTTACTCTATCAACCAATAAGATAACACAAAAAGTTGATGTTTTCATATGCCGTGTGAGGCAGATTAATAAAATATAGTTGGTTAAAGAAATGTCTTTAATAATATTAACTAATTAGTAATCTGCCACTGCTTATAATGGTTAAGTTACATATTTATATATGGTTAAAAATAAACACTGTCACATAATCTATGTTAAGCTCCAAATAATAACAGTTAATTAATTTAAGCTTCTATCATTTAAACAGACTAAATCCTGGCCAAACTCACTGTTTCTTCCTGTCAGATGAAACACATAACACTTCCTTTAGGCTGGAGCATGTCACATGAGGAGCACAGAAATCAGGTTTTAAATTACTTTGCTTTCTCCCTCTGCACTTCAATTAGGATCAGGAGATACATTTTAGATTGGGTGAGAATAACACTTAAACAACTCGCAGGACCAAAGAAAATCCACAATTCAAATTGTAAAGTTATTATAGCGTGTACATAAGCAAGTAGAGTACATTTTTGGATATATGTTTTTAAGGGGATAGTTTCCCCAATAATGTCATTTTACGCACCATTAAATAACCAGTATTGTATTGTTCCAATCCCTTAAGATATTCTTTCATTTTCAGGACACAATTTAAGATATTTTTAATGAAACTTGACAGCTGCCCTATAGATAGAACAGTAATTACTATGTTCAAGGCCCAGAAAATTACAGAGATGATCAACAAAGTAGTCTATGTGACACCACTGTAAATGTACCGTGTAATGTTTACACTTGGAGAAAGGCACATGCTATATAAAATCAACACTGATTGCGTTTTGTTTTTGGCTTTCAATCATTCCTCTTCCATACTCGCTTATGCCCAAATTCATGCCTATCCCAGACCTCTGAAGAGCAAAAGGCAGTGAGCGGGTTGCCAGTCCATCACAGGACCACACGTATACTAACTCATTTGGGAAATTTAGAATCAGCAATCAACGTAACCTGGAACAATATGAGAATTTTGTATAAGCTCCCTTCAAGTGTGTAACGACACCTAAAAGTAGATGAAAATTAAATCTTAATACAGGCTAAAATTTGTATTCAATTACTATACTATACAGTGCCACATATAGGCAAAGAACCGCAAACTCGCTCAATAATTTAGAATCACCAATCAACCTAATGTACATGTTTTTGGACTGTGGGAGGAAACTGGAGTACCAGGTATTAAGTCATGGCAAACTGAGATATTTGTATCCTGTCATTCCTTACATATTCACTCTTACACATCCACTAAGGTTTGTTGTGTGGTAGTGTGGCAGGCTAACACTTATACCAGAAATCTCCCATGTCTGTGTTACCTTCTGACCATTCCTATTAGTGATGCAGCCATAGCTAACCAAATACACAAGTGTAACACAGTGTAACTTTTACACAATAACACAGACACTTAATAATCCAGATCTCTCTCTCTCTGTATCTCTCACTTTAAAGTTAAACATGATCCCGAGGTACCAGTGACTTGAGGCTCCTCCTCAGAGACCACTCTGCTGAGGACCTATTTCATCTCCCACATTGGGATCCATGAAATTAGGGAGCCAAACTGTAGCCTCGAGGATGGATTGTAACTCAGCTAATGTTCCTCAACATTGTTTAGCTGTAATAACCAGACATTCGATGATGATGGTTTCCGTTTAGTCTGGTTCTGTGCAAGGTTTCTCGCTTATTAAAAACTAAGGAAGTTTTTCCTCACCATAAATGCCACCGGCTTGCTGTATCTGTCTACAGCTACTTTAAGACAAAATCCACTGTTAAAAGTGCTTTTCAATAATTAAATATATTGTATTTATTAATTTGTCCACAAACATGGGCAGAAAATTATTTTATTATTATTATTATTACAATATTTTATTAAGATGGAGCTAATCTATAAATTTCAAACCAGACAGTCTCACATAGATTTTCAAGGAGCTTCTGATGAGATAGATAAGCCTGGTTTAAGCTTAGGTATACAGAATCCTTTTTAAAAAAGCAGACTGTTTTAAAGGCATGCAACAGCGCTTTTTAGCTGTGGTGAGCAAAAAAAAGCATACAAAATATCAAGAAGTGATTAATTCCTGTTCTTGTGTAAAAGTGAAAATCGATAAAACCTGATCTTAAATAAAATAGGTTCAAACAAATGGAACATTTGTTCATTATAAACAGAACCTTTCTTAGTATTTCTAAATAAATATCTTTGATCAACTGACAATTTTTAATGTTCTGCTCATAGGTCAGTTCACGGACTAATCCTTTACCAATTCTAATGTATATTTTTTCTTCTCAGTACCATGTGCCTTTAAGAGACTACCCGACCCAAAACAAAATGTCACAGCATTGCGAATGGTGGGATTAACTGGGTTAATTGCTCTTCAGTGTGCATACATCTGCAAAGCATTTCCACAGCTAGTTGAACAGAGACATTATTCATTATGCCTGCTGCATGATAGTTGCCTAAAACATACAAAACTAAAAAATGTTTTTGATGATGATGTGGGAAGTGGTAGCCTAGTGGATAAGGTGGATAAGGTGTTGGACTAATACCAGAAAGACCAGGGTTCGATTCCCACCTCCACTAAGCAACCACTGTGGGCCCTTGAGTAAGGCCCTTAACCCACAATTACTCAAATTGTAAAAAAGAGATCAAATGTAAGTCGCTCTGGATAAGAGCGTCCGCCAAATGCCAAACTGTATGATGATGAATAAAAAATAAAAATAGAAAGAAAATTACACACACAATATTTGACTTAATAATTATTTACCCTCTCCCTTACCATTGTTTTAATCAGTCATTTTGTGAGGGTGTGTTTGTTGTTTTTAGTTTCAGAGACTATCTAGATGGACTGCCACTCAATAAATGCAATCAATATATGCAAATACCTATCCAAAAGCAGAAAGAGTACAAGCACACACACAAACACACATTTCACATTTTTTACACTGTACGTGAGAACATTTTATTGAACTGCATCTATTCGCTGGCTGTGCCCACAACACCAAATATGTCCAAGGACAAAAGTTGATTTCGAAGAATCTTTCTGCACTTTCTATAGAAAACCCTTTTAACATACCAGATGCACAGAGACAGAGACAGAGACAGAGAGAGAGAGAGAGAGAGAGAGAGAGAGAGAGAGAGAGAGAGAGAATCCAGACTGCCAGGTGAACCTTTAGGCTGCTCGAGGTCATCACACGAGAGAGTTAATTAGTTCGTGTGCATCACGGCTTCAGATTGCAATTTCTGGGAACGAGAGGATGACGTGACACTGGGTTGCCGGCAAGTCAGATGCTGTGTTTGATCCTATGTAGCCGTTTCCCGGAGGCTGGCCACATGTGATGAGATAAAAACTGCTGATCCTTTGACGTCTCCAACGGGCCACCCAAACATTCTATAACATATGCGATCAATGTGATTTAGTGCGCTATGCCCTGGTCTAACTTTCTTTTGGTCGGGACCCCAAAACACTAGAAGCCAATTGCAAGTCAACTCATTTTCTGGGTTGGTTTCAAAATCCAGACTAATCAATATTAGTGAAATATTTCAGATTCATATTTTATCCGAATATAAAATAAGAAATAAAAATCAACTCTGCATGCCACAAGAGGAGAAGACTCGAACAGCCGTCGCGTCCAATTAGCTTGCAAAAATCGAATCTAAATCTTAAAGCACAAGCTCATTGCAATGATCATTTTCACTCATCATATTCCGAGCTGGAAGGGAATTCAGAGTTCACTCACCATGTCGGCTCGAGAAACACATCGATGAATAAAAAAGTCTTAAGAGGATTCATGCATCCCGCAACCGCTCACGCGTTTCAGACTGATTTATGGACCCGTTTCCTTCAGCTCTGGCATCGAAACATGTAAAAAAAAAAAAAAAAAAAAAAAAAAGAGCGCTGTGCTCATCCAATAACGGTAAAACGGAAGAACAAGACGAGATCCAGCTCAAGAAAGTTGCCCAGAGTGAGAACCGTTCTGAAGATTACACCTGCTCTCTCTCTCTCTCTCTCTCTCTCTCTCTCTCTCTCTCTCTCTCTCTCTCTCTCTCTCTCTCTCACCAACGACGCACCGTCGACGCGACAGGCGAAAATGTTATGCGCTTCAATAGTAGAGGTGGTTGGTGGTAAATCGGAAGGTCTACGCGACTTTGGTTCTTCATGACTGATGTAACACACGTAACCTTTGAAATCCCACACAGAAAAATCAAACAATAATTCATAACTCTCAATAATTGTTTCTTTCATTGTGCACTAGATCTACGGAGTTATCTCATGGTACGAGTGCAATAAGAAATGTTATATAAATTACACTACAATGTGTTTAATTGAAGATTTATGTACATTTGCCAACATGGTACAACTTAGTGGTATTTGAACATTTTTCATTAAACTACATTTCATATATATATTCTGTTCTTTTTGTATTTGAGTAATGTAGTGCAAAACAGACTAAGCAATTTGCCTGCATTTAAAAAAGTTGTATTTCTACGCTAAAACCAATTGGCATAAAGCATTTAGCAACATACACTGTTTTGCTAATTTGTTGAGGATAATGGAGTTATCAAAACCATCATATTCCATAGGATGCCCTTAAACAACTGTTATAATTACCTCATCAGTCATCAGATGCCCATTTTTACAAATGTTAAATTGATTCTTTAAGGTTGTAAAGAACCACAACCTATTTCAGATCTTGTTGTTTTAAATGTTAATGAACTCGGTTAAACCAACTCCTATGTTCTGCTTTGTGTTCTTACTGCTCCAAAATCCATTCTTCCATTTATTCTTTCATCTTCCATACCTGCTTATTTTCCTATTCAGGGTCTACATTGTAGCTCTCTGAAAGAGCAAAGAGCAGGAGGACAGGTCACCAGTCCAGTCCACTCCCCCCCCACCCCCCTCACACACACACTCACTTACTCACTCTTATGCGCAATTTAAAATCAATCTAACATACATGTTTTTGGACTTGGTGTTAATGGTTCTTGCTTGCTTGCAAGACGCGTCCTCTACGTGTCCCCTAAATATTGTTGGGGTGGGACGGTATAAGAAAAGTGATGCTCTGGCACAGCCATGAACACCACTTAATGCAGTTAGGACAGTCAAAGCCACATTCATTCTGTGTGCTTTTACTTGTATAAAAAGCAAGCATAGCTAACAAAATAGCTTAAGCTTAGTGCTAGCTATTAGTCAGGATGTGGGCCATTCATGTTGACAAGGGGTTAGGGTTCTGGGGACTTCATGGGCCTGACTCCTTTCCACCACTTTCTGCAAAATGTTGTTTCCATTCGAGTATGGACTCATCCATTGGATTATGTAAGGTTTTGTCATTGTAAACCTTTGTGTTTTATGTTCATGGGTTCTTGTTTTTTACTATGGTGTAGCTTTGCTATGCTAGCAAGCTAAGCTGTGCTGTGCTAGTGATATGCTTGTGAATGACTTGTCCTTGTGTCTTGTTGTCATTTGTTATCCGTCTATTGAGTTGCCCTGTCTGGTCATTTTTGTAGATGATTGTCTTGAACCACTGTGGTGAGTTCTTGTTCATGCTAGTGTTAAGTCAAGCCAAGTCAAATTCTGTTAAAAGGTTAGATTAGTTAAAGTCAAGTCGGATATTGTTAATTTTCAGTTGGTTTGGTTACAATGTGGCGGCGCAGTGGCGTAGTGGATAGCATGGTCGACCCTCACAACAAGGTTCGAATCCCGGGCTGGGGATCTTTCTCTGCGGAGTTTACATGTTCTCTCTGCGCTTGTGTGGGTTTCATCTGGGTACTCTGGTTTCCTCCCAGTCCAAAAACATGCTGATTGTGTCGATTGGAAATTCTAAATTGTGAATGTGTGTGTGAATGGTTGTTTGTCTATATGTTGCCTTGAGACTGATGACCCATCCAGGGTGTACCCCCGCCTCACGTACTATGTGTGCTGGGATAGGCGCAGCAGACCTCCTTTACCCCGAACTCTGGAATAAGCGGGTAAGATGATTACAATGCAACCTGGGTTCTGAAGACTGCTTGCCTCAGTGGATTCCTAACAAGACCAGGTTTCACAGCCAACCAGAACACACCCTCTCCAGTATTATCTAAATACACACCAGCTCCTTATCAATCAGTCACAATCACACACCCTATTCATACCCAAGTCCTTCACTCTGGTCACTGTCAGGTTTTCGTACATTTTATCTTGTAACTCTTCTTTCTAATTCCTGCTTGCCATGTGCTTCTTGAATTGAGCTTTTTGGGTCTTATAATAACTCCAGTTCCTCTGCAGCGATTATATTGAGTAGTTTGTACATAGAAAAGTTGATATAACAATGTTCTCTAAGAGTTTACACTTTAACTACATTTATCATGAAACTTGCTAACTAACAAATTATTAGAAAATGCAATATGTAAAGATTCATAGAAAAATACATCTAATTGTTTTTGATGTAAAGCAGAACAACAAAAGTATTATCAATCCATTTTCACAAGTATCTTTTTCGCAAAACATGCTTTATACTGACCCTCACAGTCAAAAAAACAGTCATCTGAAAACGGCTTAATGTTAGAAAGGGTAAATTACATAATGAGATAAAAAAAAAATATTTCTAAACTTCTAAACATAAAACCGCAGTCATATATGAAATATAGTTAAAATTCATTCTACAGGGGCTTAGTAAAGTTTAAAAATAGTACTTACACTATTGTCTTGGTTATTTAAATTCTTAATGGAAATATACTCTGGATGGGATGCCAGTAAATCATTATATTAATCAGATTATTATCATAAACTATTTTATAATCCCTTACATCATTTTAATGATGTTTTATTTAAATATTTTTTTTCAATAGTAACCAGCCATAAATGCGAGACTTAAAAGCTTTTTGCAACCATTTGGCTAAGCTTGCAAGTAATTCCAAGACATGCAGGTGGTCAATTCCCAGAGAATTTTCCTGATTCACTTCCAAATCCAAAAGGATTTCAGTTAACCAACTGCAAAAACAAAAGGGCAACATTTAAAAAGACTATAACAATTTCGGATATTAAAGATGTTCTTGCAAGAAATTTGTTGGGACACCATGCACGAGCTCTGCTTGGGGATAGTTAAACTGCTTAGGAATATGAAACAGTTCCAGACAAAAAACTCTGTCCAAAATTAGAAACAGTTTGTAATGGGAAATGTCAAATGGACAAAAATGTACTTTTTGCCAATACAGAGTGCTAAAATTAATTTCTAAGGATTTGTTGAAATTTATAGCTGTAAAGAGAGAAATCTGGACTGACCTTCAGATCCTCTTGTCATTATGATGTCCGTCACAAATGAAAATAAGAATTAATTAATACTTTTCTGTTGCATGTTACATAGTAGAATATGCTATCTGTTACATCTTACACATCTTTATTAGAGTAGAGTGGAGCCTTGGTGTTGGTAACACTATTAAGACTGTTGGGGGGTTGATCCAGGTCTATGTACAACCCAAGGAATACCAGGGAGACCAACAGAACTCTGGTTCCCTAGACGAGGCAAGGTGAGGCAGTCCTCAGAGGCAGGGGTACACCCCTGGAAGGTTCGCCAGTCCATCACAGGGCGACACATAGACAAACAACGGCGCATGTAGGATGTTTTGGAGACAAGGTGAGGGAGGACAGGTTGAGATGGTTTGGACATGTGCAGAGTTGGGACATGCAGTATATTGGTAGATGAATGCTGAGGATGGAGGTGCCGGGCAGGAGGAAAAGAGAAAGGCCAAGGAGGAGGTTTTTGGATGTGGTGAAGGAAGATATGCAGGACGTTGTGGTGAAAGAGGCAGATGTAGAGGACAGGGTAGTGTGGAGAAGAGTGATCCGCTGTGGCGACCCCTAACGGTAGCAGCTGAAAGGAAAAGTCTTCTTTCTTTCTTTTTTTCTTTCTTTTAAGAAAAGCGAGAAACATAAAAACTATCATTGTTTATTTTACCACCAAGAGAACAACACAAATGTGAGCACAAAAAACTATCATTGTTTATTTTACTACCAAGAGAACAACACAAATGTGAGCAATATAAATATATATAAGAACAGAAAACACAACCTAACATATTTTACACACTGAATACATCTCAGTAAATGTTTTTACACCGAAATACTCACTCACTCACTCACTCACTCACTCACTCACTCACTCACTCACTCACTCACTCACTCACTCACTCACTCACATACTCAGTTCCCCAAAGGTCAAGGTCACATTAATGTCTGATCTCAGTAATACTGTTCTAGCCCAATGAAGAGATTACTATAAGATTGAAGCGTAATCAAATCCTTTTGTCAAGATAGTGTATATTTAGCAACACAGAATTTAAAACGTTTGTCATTTTAACATTTGTCTGCGTGTCAAAATAATAGATTTATCTTTTTGTAACACTTACTGTACTTCTGAATCTTTTTTGGTCTGTAAAATAAACACGTAACCTAAAGAAACATTTATGCTTTAGAGAATAGAACCTCAGCTTTCTGCAAATAAAAGCATGAATGGATGTGTGTGTTGGCAGGAAAGATAGAGAAAGAGATAGAAAACATTATCAAGGTCAGGATAGTCAATTGTAGTAATCAAAATTTAATAACTCAGTGCTTCTCTTTTGGCAGACTAGAATAGTGACTTACCTTGTGAGGAGACAGTCCTTACAAACCATCTCAAAAAAGATGCAAGTAATTAATGTTAGTTGTAGAGGTTAGGTGTGATAGGTGCATAATACTAGAGCCAGGCTATAGATTTGTTCATCTTTAATTACTCTTCTTCAGAATGAGTCATTGGTACTGTGTTATGTTGCAGAAAGAAAGTTTATTCACCCCTATCAGTGAGAGTGTACAGCTACTCGACTCTCAGCAAGAAAGATTAAATTTCATGGCTTTTGAAGAAACATGACTTTCAAAAAATGTATAGAACCAAATTAGTTGAGGAAATTGATCTTGCCTAATTCTTCAAAATATACATACCATGCAGTGTACACAATTATACGCAAGCACTTAGAAATAACCTACTTTCCAGTTTTATTACACAGACAGCATAAAATATTGCATATAAAAGAAGTGTTATATAATTGACACAATCATTCATCATTTATATGGGTCCTCTTCTCTAATGCATTTCTAACAACATAAAAATGATCTGGTTTGATGGTTAAAGTTGTAGACCAGGAAGACCTGAGTTCAAGCCTCACCACCACCAAGCAGTCACCGTTGGTACCCTTAGCAAGACCGTCCTGATCTAGGTGAGCTGCATCATAGCTGACCTGTGCACTGACCCCAACCAAGAAGGGATATTTGGGGAAAAAATCACTATACTGTAAATTGTATGTGAGGAATAAATATATACTATGTTTTTGCTATTTACTGAATACACTAGTCATGTGTAAAAAATGCATGAATACATGTCTATGATTTGAACAACTTTATTAATTGTTTCCTTAAGTGCATCTGTTCTGCAGGGCTCAGGGAAAACAGAGATCCATTGCAGACCAGCACAACAATGTTCTTGGGGGCACAAAGAGCTTGGCCTTGGTAATGGTGAATTGGTAGTTCAGTCAATTAAAGAAAAATGCTGAGCCTGATTTCTGTGAATTTGATTAGATTGGCAAGGTAAAGGAACTTACTTCTGTGCCCTCCAGTGGACTTTTCCTGTGGTCCATCTGAACAAGCTACACAGCATTGAATTACTCCATGCTTCCTTAGAAGGGTCAAAAATATCCAGGAGATTAAAAACCTCTGTTGCTTCCCCAGTTTTAGTTCTGGTACATGCTGCTCATGAAGGAGAACATAAGGATGAGGAATGCAACAGGTATTTTAATTAGAATAAGCAATATCTTTAGCACTAGCAATTATCATAGATAAAGGTGCTACCTTGAACAAGGACAAGTCAAATTGGACCTTCAGCCATGTATATATTCATATTCAATGCCATTACATAACCAACTGAAGGAAAAAAACCCAGATGGTGAACTGAAAGAGCGCATGCTTGGGTTTTCCCCGGGTACTCCAGTTTCCTCCCACAGTCCAAAAACATACAGATTAGGTTGATTTGTGATTGTAAATTGTTCATAGGATTGAATGTGTGTGGACGGTTGTTTGCCTATGTGTTGCCCTGCAATGGACTGGTGACCAGTCCAGGGTCCGCCTCTCGCCCTACGTGCGCTGGGATAGGCACCAACAGGCCCCCGTGACCCAGAATTAGGGAATAAGCGGGCAAGAAGATGAATGAATGAATTAACTTTAATTAGGATAGGACTTCATACTCCTTTTGATGAGGAAAAAACACTTGGTTGGTTAGTTGGTTGGTTGGTTGGTTGGTTGGTTGGTTGGTTGGTTGGTTGGTTGGTTGGTTGGTTGGTT
>JAOTRA010078327.1:0-13245 GCA_026260255.1 Pseudolaguvia tuberculata | reverse complement strand
TGCCTGGCCAACCGGTACAAATCCTTTTCTCCCTCCTTAGTGTCCAACTTCTCATACAACTCCTCATATGCCTTTTCTTTAGCTTTTGCCACCTCCGTTTTCACGTGCTGCCTCATCTCCTTATACTCCTGCCTACTTTTCTCATCTCTCTGCCGATCCAAATTCTGTTTCTCCAACTTTTTTTGTCTCTCTTATTACTTTTGCAGTCATTGCCCAATCATTAAACAACTGTTCACCAACGCCTCCTCCCTGACTGGCCTCCTCCCTGAATCTCACACTACAATCTTCCTCATTCAGTTTCTACCGTCTTATCCTCTTTTCTGTCCTCTCTCTCTTCCTCTTCTTCCTAATCTCCAAAGCCATCCTATATACAACCATCCAACGCTGTTTAGCTATACTATCCTAACGCAGCAAAATAGCGCAAAATATAGTCCACTTGTGTGGAACTTCTTCCAGTCTTATAAGTCACCCTATGCTCTTCCTTCTTCTTGAAATATGTGTTACTGCCATCTCCATCCTTTTAGCAAAATCTACCACCATTTGCCTTCAACATTCCTCTCTTTAAGGCCATACCTATCCATCACATCACCTCTGTTCCCTTCACCAACATGACCATTGAAGTCTGCTCCTATCACCAATCTTTCATGCCTAGCTACACTCTCCACCACTCCATCTAACTCACTCCAGAATCTTTCCGTTTCCACCATCTCAAAACCTACTTGTGGAGCATAAGCACTGATGATATTTATCATCACACCCTCAACTTCCAAACTCACTTTCATCACCCTATCAGACACTCTCTTCACCTCCACCACACTGTCAATGTACTCCTTCTTCATCATTACACCTACACCATTTCTCTTTCCATCTACACAATGATAAAACCGTTTAAATCCACCACCAATGTTCCTGGCCTTACTACCTTTCCACCTGGTCTCCTGAACACACAACATATCCACCTTTCTACGCTCAATCATGTCATCTATGTCTCTCTCTTTTCCAGTCACAGTATCGACATTTAAAGTACCCACCCGAACCTCCACTCTCCTACAATTCTCTTTTGCCTGCCATCTCTGTAGACATCTTCCTCCTCTCCTTCTCCTCCTTTGGCCAACAGTAGCCCAAATTCCACCTGTCGGCTAAGAGTGGCGGTCGTTGGTAACCCGGGCCGTGACTGGTTTGGTATGAGATTCTCATTCGTGATTCGCATATTTGATTTGGCATAGTTTTATGCTGGATGGCCTTCCTAATACAACCTTCCCCATTTGTAAATGATTGTTCATTTATTTATCCAATCAGGTTCCACATATTGAGAGCGAGCAGCAGCACGAGAGCGAGCAGCAGTACGAGAGCGAGCAGTAGCATGAGAGCGAGCAACGAGAGCGAGCAGCGCCAAATATAAAACTCCCAAAGCTAAAACGTTTTCATAAAATTTCAACAAATATGGTACGTAAACTATGTCTGGCTGTCCAGTGCGTTCAGTGTATGTTTAGCCAGTCTTCTGCCGTCAGCAGCGAGTTATTTACATGTGCTAGTTAGCAAGCTGACAGGGAAGATCGTAGTGTTAGAGGAGCGCATCCAGTCATTAGAGAAGGTTAGTGAGTGTAAGGGTAGTGCAGTAGGTGGACTGGATGCCGTAAATAGGCCCACTCAGACTCCGGCACTAGAACCCTTGCAGCATGGCGAAATGCTGACGACCCGGCAGCATAGTCACTTAGCCAAAAAAGCTAAGTGGCTGTGGCTACAGCTAAAGCCAAGGCTAAGTCAATGGAGCGCACCACAGAGAGTGCCATATAAATCATCCCTCCTCAGCGATGCTATCATCGCTATTTATCATCAACAGCAATAACTGTTGTAAATAGTGCTATACAAATAAAATTTACCTGAATATTGTGATGTGGTTACTATTATTTCAGGATTTTTTGTTATTATTTCATGATATATTGCTTGCTAGCCTATTTATTTTCTTTAATGATTATTGTAATTCAGTACTATTGTTCACTCACTTATTAATTGATTAATACATTTTACAGAATTATGTAAATCATGACCAGTGGTATGTACTAATTAAAATTTTTACCTGCTTATAACTTAATTCATTGTCATGGAAGCCTGCTGGAGCCTATCCCACAAACAAATACTCACACATACATTCACTCCTATGGGCAATTTTGTCTCACCAATCAACCTAACGTACATGTTTTTTGGTGGGATAAAACCAGTGGGAGGAAACCAGAGTACCCAGAGGAAACCCATGCAAGTGCAGGAGAAAATGCAAACTCCACACATAAAGATCCTTGTCCCAGAAATCGAACCTGGGACATTCTAGTTGTGA
Organism: Pseudolaguvia tuberculata; assembly: GCA_026260255.1. Classification (NCBI taxonomy): domain Eukaryota; kingdom Metazoa; phylum Chordata; class Actinopteri; order Siluriformes; family Sisoridae; genus Pseudolaguvia; species Pseudolaguvia tuberculata. Next base: position 10,910 of record JAOTRA010078327.1, on the reverse strand, counting down.
GGTGAGGTGCTAACCATTACAGAACCACGCCACCCCACCTTGGACTCAAGATTTTTATAATTATTTTATTTTTTTTTATTTGTCTTTGAACATCGAGGAGAGGGGCCTTGCTTCAGTCACCCCCACTGATGTGTCTGCTAAAAAGTGGGCTCTGACTTCCGACAAGCAGGAAGCATGTAGTGCTCTAAAATGTCCTGGTATAAAGCTGCATTGACCTTGGACCTCAGAAAACACAGTGACCAAACACCAGCAGATTACATTGCCCCCACATTTTTGAATGGGGTTATTTCACAATTTTCTCCAGGGTGTGGTTATTCCTATTGCATGGTCAATTTTATCTTACCTTTGGCCCTCTATTAATGTGATTGGACACAGATATTGTGTTCAAACAGCCTGCCTCTTTTGCAGGGCTCTTGCCCATGTCCATGTTTGTAATTTCGAATCACCAATCAACCAAATGTACTTTGGGAGGAAACTGGAGCACCGGGAGGAGACCAACACAAGCACGGAGAGAACATCCATACAGAAAGATCCCCGGCCTGGGAGTTGAACCCGGGACATTCTTGATGTTAAGCAACCCTGCTAACCACTAAGCCACGGTGCCACTCTAGTTGTCAATATATAAATATGTTCTGTGTGGAATGAATGAAGTTTTGCAGATATTAAATTATATGCATATATAAATTATATGATCTATATATATATTTTTTTTTATTAATTTTTTTTTGTCATAGAAATACTCCAATACCTGTTGCAAACCCAAAAATGAGTACGGACACCAGAACCATTTACAGTAAATAAAGGAAGATTTCTTTATTTGAGGCACAGACTGAGACTACTGCACGAGACAATAGTTAGTGTGAGCAGGAGAAATGTAGAGTGAAATTAGCTTTTATATTATATCAGTGGAAAACAAACTACGATTGTGTGTGTGTGTGTGTGTGTGTGTGTGTGTGTGTGTGTGTGTGTGTGTGTGTGTGTGTGTGTGCATGCGTGGGATCAGAGGAAAGGTCGGTTCCCCCTGTCTCACTGCTGCAAGGTCAAATGTGTACTTGATAACCAGGTTTAAGACAATCAGTGTTAGTTTTGAGTAAAAGACAAAATACACATCACACATCACACATCTTCTAACCGCTTATCCGGGACCAGGTCACGGGGGCAGCAGTCCAAGCAGGGATGCCCAGACATCCCTCTCCCCAAACACTTCCTCCAGCTCTTCCTGGAGAACACCGAGGCGTTCCCATGCCAGCCGAGAGACATAGTCCGTCCAGCGAGTCCTGGGTCTTCCTCTGGGCCTCCTCCCAGTGGGACATGCTTAAAACACCTCTCCTGGGAGGCGTCCGGGAGGCATCCGTCAGAAGAAGCCAGCTGAGGTGGTTCAGGCATCTCTCACGGATGCCTCCCGGACACCTGAACCACCTCAGCTGGCTTCTCTCAATGCGGAGGAGCAGTGGCTCTACTCTGAGCTCCTCCTGGATGACCGAGCTCCTCACCCTATCTCTAAGGGAGGGCCCAGCCACCCTGCGGAGGAAACTAATTTCAGCTGCCTGTATCCGGCATCTTATCCTTGCGGTCATGACCCAAAGCTCATGACCATAGGTGAGAGCTTTGCTTTGCAGCTCAGCTCTTTCTTCACCACGTCTGATCGGTATATCGACCGCATTACTGCAGAAGCTGCACCAATCCTCCTGTCAATCTCTTGCTCTATTCTTCCCTCACTCGTAAACAGGATCCCGAGATACTTAAACTTCTCCACTTGAGGCAAGCTCACACCACCAACCTGAAGGGGGCAAGCCATCCTTTTCCGACTGAGAACCATGGTCTCTGATTTGTAGTTGCTGATTATCATCCTGGCTGCTTCACACTCGGCAGCAAACCGCCCCAGTGCACGCTAAAGGTCCTGGCTTGATGGAGCCAACAGTACATCATGTGCAAAAAGCAGAGATGAAATCTTGTGGTCCCCATACCTGACTCCCTCCTGACCCTGGCTGTGCCTAGAAATCCTGTCCATAAAGAAAATGAACAGGACTGGTGATAAAGGACGGAGTCCAACACGCACTGGGAACAAGTTTGACTTATTGCCGGCAATGTGAACCAAGCTTCTACTCTGGTCATATAGGGATAGCCCTGAACTCCATACTTTCAGAGTACCTCTCACAGGACACCATGAGGGACACGGTCGAAAGCCTTTTCCTGATCCACAAAACATACGTGTAATGGTTGGGCAAACTCCCATGAACCCTCCAGGACCCTGAAGAGGGTATAAAGCTGGTCCAGTTTTCCCCGGCCAGGACGATAACCACATTGTTCCTCCTGAATCTGAGGTTCGACTATCAGACGAATTATCCTCTCCAGTACCCTGGCATAGACTTTCCCAGTGAGGCTGAAGAGTGTGATCCCCCTATAGTTGGAACACATACTCCGGTCCCCTTTCTTATAAAGAGGGTCCACCACCCCGGTCTGCCAGTCCAGCGGCATTGTTCCCAGCCGCCACACAATGCTGCAGAGGCGTGTCAACCATGACAGCCCCACAACATCCAGAGACTTGAGCTACTCAAGGGCGGACTTCATCCACCCATGGTGTCTTGCCACCAAGGAGCTTTTTGACTACCTCAGTGACTTCAGCTTGGGTGATGGATGAGTCCACATCCGAGCCCCCTGTCTCTGCTTCCTCAAAGGAAGACGTGGTGGTGGTATTGATGTTATTGAGGAGATCCTCAAAGTATTCCTTCCACCGCCCAACAATGTCCTCAGTTGAAGTCAGCAGATCTCCACCAGCACTGTAAACAGTGTTGGCAGAGCACCGCTTTCCCCTCCTGAATCGTCTGACAGTTTGCCAGAATCTCTTTGAGGCCGATCGATAGTCATTCCCCATGGCCTCACCGAACTCCTCCCTGACCCGAGTTTTTGCCTCTGCAACTGCTCGTGCTGCAGTCCATATTTATCGCACCATAAAACAGAACATATATACATCCTCAACTTGGAAACACGGTAGGTCTTGAGAAACAACTATAAATTAACATCTATAAATTAACCCATTTTGCCCCCAAACTTCTCATTCAGACTTTGGTTTGCAAAGTTCATAAATCACTGACAAAGTGCATTATTTACAATGGTCATAAATCACAAAGTGATAGAAAGTCTATGTTAATACTACTATTGTGCTTTTTTGGGTCTGAAGTTACATTTTAGGGTAACTTGAAACAAGGGATAATTTTTTATTAATCCTACATGATTTTTATCTTTTGCTTAAAAGTGTTCAGGAGCCTTTCGAAGTCTAGAGTCATTAATTTCAACTTTTACAAAAACTTTTTTTAATTTAACAAATGCCTTTACTGTCGTCCATCAGTCTGTCAACTGACAAAAACATTTCACCTAATATTTCCCTTCTTCATTAACATGTTTATATAGTGACACATGCAACTACATGCATGCGATATGTATGGGGGGCCCCCACTCTTAAACGCGATACAGATCAACTTCCGCTGCACACCTAAAATCATCCCAAAAAATTCTAGTCAACAACAATACATCCACACCAAACAGCTCACGAAACTAATCCTTTTCAAACTCTTCATCGTGACCCTTGTAAAGGTACACTGTACAGTGTAAAGAATCACATGCCATGAGATCAGTGTGCGTGTGTTTTTTCTTCAGCTAGTTTAATTAAGTCATCTCTAACATCAACGTGTGTGTTCTTTGTTATCTTCCATTCATAGACATAGAGTGGGCAAGTGGGTGCATATTTGACTCTTTTGCACTTTCAATAGTTAGATCATTGACCCTCAGTGGACCACTTTCCCCAATTTGCACATTAAATCTTTTTCCATTAAATTAATTGGACAATTTTCCAAAATTAAAAAAGCAAAGTTAAAGTTTAGTTTAGTATTCAGGACCTGCACTGTGAGAAGAATGGAGAGTCTTTCTCTCACTCCTGAGCCACACGCGCCAATAGAAAATATTGTTTTATCACTAAGTAGCATAGTAGTCTGCAGCTCATCAGACTTCAGAACCGAATTGCCCGCTCGAGATTCAACTAAGACGTTGATCTAGTTGATCTTGGACTAGTATACTCATAAGGGGTAAATTTTTGTATTCTGTGTTTGTATATTTAGCATACGTAGAAGTGATTTTATTTAAATCAGTGACAGGGGAAAGCTAAAGCGATTATTCATTGCGAATTTTTTTTTTATGTTTTGTAAAGCTGTGTAAGATCACAAGTGTAAAGTGTAAAAAGAGATTTTTGTGACACCCTCTGCAGACTCATCAGCTCTCACCTCAGACAGTTTAAATCAATCCGCTTGGTTTTTATCTTGACTAGTGTCTTTTCTCTCTTGATTTGGGCATTTGTTCTTCCAGTGTCCAGGTTGTCCACAAAGGAAACATGTATCAGATTCTTTTAATCCAAAGCCTGGCGCATTTTGTCTGCATTGCTGAGCTCTGCGTTTTCCTCTCAGGTGATAACTTACTCCAATTTGGAATCGAACTGCTTGCAGCAAGTTATGATGCTTGTATATATTTGTTCTGCATATTCACACGTTCTTGTTTCTATGGGGATAAAGTGAGTGAGCTTTTCTCGGGTGAGCTTTGTATGGCGTAACCTGCCCCTGCTGTATGTATACAGTGGGTGTGAGACCACTATAAGCGTTGAAAACCTCTTTAAGCCTGTTCAGGTAGACTGTTTCACTATCTTCCTGTTCGCTCATTTTTCCATAGTCTTCAACCCAAGGTGTTTTATTGGTAGTTGGTGGAGGTATTGCTTTTACTGAAGCAGCTCAATCCTGTGTAATAGATCTGTGTTCAGCACCAACCAAACACAGAAATGTTACTTCCTTTTTAGCAATTTGAGCTTTGTGAAAGCTACATTTGAGTCCGTTCTTGCAAATAGTCTAAAAATGCTGCCAATTTAGTTAGATGTACCCTCATATGTTGAGACAATCAGAATATCATCAACATATTGGATCATAGTGGACTGTTTGACAGGACACAAATCAAGGTTGCACAAATCAAGTCTGACAGCCTGATGGTATCAGATTGAGGAATTTTGAAAACCTTGTGGCAACCATTTCTCATAGTCAACTGTGAAAGCCAACCATGCCTGGCTAACAGAATGCAATGGTACAGAAAATAATCCATTAGACATATCAATTACTGAGAAAACTTTGCAATCTAATGCTAATGGTAAGCCATTCCAAATTGTGGATGGACCTGCCACAGATGGGGGGGGGATTTTATCAATATGTTTAATGGCTAATCTGTAATCTATGGTGAGTCTCCATTTCCCATTGGATCTTTTAATGGGCCAAATGAGTGAGTTACAGAAACTGTTGGTTTTAACTAACACCTTGCTTCAGCAATTTTTTCTACAATAGTATTGACTCCCTGTATGGCTTCCTTATTGATCAGATATTGGTTAGTAACAGGGGGTGGAGTTCCTGCTAATTTGACAGATTCTACATTGTCAAACCTCGCAATCTTCCTTGTCTTTAGCCCAAATTGGATGATTCTGGATGATTTCTCAGGAGTGGTTGCATTATTGGTAGAAACTTGTGCTGAGAAAATATTTATGCTAGCAGATTCTGACAACATGTTTAATGTTAGATGTACTTGTCTCAGTAGATCTGTGACGACATGGGGTTAGCCGGATTCATGAATGCAGACACAGTTTAAGATTATTGCACAGAGTTATAATAGAGTAATAGAATAGTGAAACAGGCAGACAAATCCAAGACGCTGAGCAAAGACGTAAACGTAGGCAGAAGTAGGGTCAGATATCAAAGTCAGAAAGATAGTCACGAACAAATCAAAAACTTTGAATGCGTCTATGTACTTGGGGCTCAGTTTTCTGCAAGGGAGTTTTAGTCTCAAGTCTCAGGTGGACAGCCATACCAGCTGCCCAGGTTTGTAGTTACGATGGGGGTGTCTGCGGCTGTTCGCGTGCATCCGTTGCCTTTGAACGGCCCTATTGACACGCCTTGGAGAATCTGTCGACTATGGTGAGAATGGTGGTATAGCCTGCTGAGGGAGGTAAATCAGTTACGAAGTATATTGCTATATGAGACCACGACCTTTGAGGCACAGGTAGTGGGTGTAACAGACCTTCAGGTAGGTGCTTAGGAGTCTTGGATTGGGCGCAGGCTTTAAATGTCTTCACAAAGTTCTCCACTATTTCACAAAGTTCTCCACTATTTCTGCGCTATGAGTTGCTCCATCCTTTGTATGCCTGGATGTTCTGAACCTAAAGACGAATGAGTCAGGTTAACAAACGTTGCCGGAACTCAGGGACCACATACTCCTTACCCTCTGGACATCCTCTAGGACACAGGGCCCCCTCGCTGGATCTCCTGATTTCTTCTGCCAGGTCCCATAATACTGGCGCCACCACCATTTCAGACCTTAGCACGATCTTTCCTCACTTCTCTCGGCCAGGGGGGTCGAAACTGCATGATAGGGCATCTGCTTTACCGTTCTTGGTGCCAGGTTCATAGGTGGCCAAAAAGTCAAACCTGGAGAAGAACAAGGAACATCGTGCCTGGCGAGCGTTTAACCGTTGAGCACTCTTAACATATTCTAGGTTGTGATGGTCGGTTAACACCGTGAAAGGGTGTGCACATACCTCCAGCCAGTGACGCCACTCCACAAGTGCTTCTTTGATCGCCAGGAGTTCCTTATTTCCCACGTTATAATTATATTCAGTGGATGCGAGTTTGCGGAGAAAAGGCACAAGGGTGTAATCTCGGGGTGGACCCACGCCTCTGAGACAGAATTGCTCCTATCCCACAGTCGGAAACGTCAACCTTCACTATAAATGGTTGTGTCAGGTCTGGATGGGCTAGCATGGGGCAGTGGTGAACATATGTTTAAGTGTGTTAAATGCTTGCTGTGCTGCGTCAGACCAGATCAGCTTAGACGGTTTCCATTTTAAGCCTAAGTACCGTTGTAACTCCTTGATTGACTTGGGCTGGAGCCAATCACGTACCGCTTTCGTCTCCAAAGTGACCCCATTTTGGATAATGTGATATCCCAAGAATTGTATGTCCGTTCTATGGAATTCGCATTTTCCCACTTTGATGAAGAGTTTGATGTCCCACAGCCGTCTTAATACCTCCCGAACCTGAGTTTGGTGTTGCGCTATATCGGTTTAGTAAATCAGAATATCATCGATATAGGCGATCATGCAGGTGTCAAGCATGTTTACAAATGACCGGAAAACTTGGGGGGGTCCACAAACCATACTCATAATGACCGGTGGGGATGTTAAAAGCGGTTTTCCATTCATCTCCCCTGCAAATGCGGATCATATTGTAAGCGCTACATAAGTCTAGTTTTGTGAAGATGCGAGCGTCTCGCAGTTGCTATAGCAGTGGAGCACATCTTTCGTGTCAGCTTTGGTTCTAAGGCAGGTTCTAGATTGAGACCTCTCGTGTGATAAACAGTTTGTGTGACAAAACGGGGACCAGTCTGATTTCTCCTCTCTTCCATTAGATCACAGGATCGTGTATGAGTAACCATGGAAACCCCAGAATGAACGGCGTTTTAGGCTCTGCCATAACATAAAAATAAATCTTTTCTGTGTGTGTGTGATTGATTTCTAAAGATAGAAGTGCCGTTTTCTTATTCATGGCGGGTCCAATGGGTCGCCCATCAATGGCGGTGACATGAGTTAAACCATAGCCTCGCTGATACGGACAGACTTAAATCTTGCTGAATGGAATAAATGTTAGTACTCACTCGATCACGGGATTTGCGGGGCTTGAAAGAACATTGAGAGATCGTGCCCAGATTCCCCAGTAGAAACCGTGGTGGAGCCGACAATTCTGTGACAATGGGGGGTTAGCTGGATCCATGAACACAGACACAGTTTAAGATTATTCCACAGAGTTTAATAGAATAGTGAAACAGGAAGACAAATCCAAGTCGCTGAGCAAAGACGTAAACGTAGACGGAAGTAGGGTCAGATATCAAAGTCAGAGAGATAGTCACAAACAAATCCAAATCAAAGATCAAAGGGTAATCATATAACAGTCCAAAGTTCGATAGCAATCAAGCATGCTCAGTATGTCAGGTAAACAATACTTAAATGTGGTAATCGTGGGTTACATTGTGGCGTGGCCTTATATAAGGTGGCCACGCCCAATTACCCAGCACCGGAAGTAGACGCTAGAAATCAGGTGATGGCTCCCTCCAGTGGCCATCAACCTGAGTTGACCTCCCTACAAGATCCATGCCTAGAATCGCACCTGTATTTAATAGAGCACATAGCATAGAGTTTTTTGGCCTAATTGTACTTTTAGGAGCGAGGTTTGCTCGCTCCTAAAAGGTAGGCTGAGAAGGAGCAGAATTACAGAATTACTATTACTTCTCCTATTTTGAACTTTGTTCCTACACTCTTTCTCCCAATATCCAAATTTTCTACAGTAGTTACATGGTTTTTTTCCTCTTTGCCCAACCATGGTCTTGGTCTGTAGTGCTAAAAGTAGCTGCTGCTACTCTCACTTTTGCTTTAACATCTGCATCTCTTTACCATGTAGCTAATCTGTCTCAGTTACTTTTGGAGTACTATTGGAACAAGTTAGATCTAGGAATGGCAATGCTTTTTTGTACAAGGTCATCTGACCAAGTACGAACTAAAGGTCCCTTGTCGTCTAGCACATTTTCATGATCCTAAACTATTCCACTGTAAGTTACAACTGACTGACAAAACCTTTAGTCCCTTTAGTCACTTGACCCACTGCAGTACACATACCGGCTCAACAGGTCTACCACAGACGCTAAAGCTGCAGCTTTCCATATTTCACTCTCACACACCAGGATGCTCTTTATTGATTATAGTTCCACCTTTTATACAGTTATCCCTCACAAACTCACAAACAATCTTTTTTTGGACTTTCTGACTGGCAGGCCTTTGTCTGTCAGAATAGGGGTCCAAGACGTTAGCCAGCATCATCACAAACATCGAGACACTATAGAACTGTGTCCGTAGTCCCATCCTCTATACCCTGTTCACCCACGACTGCAAGGTCTCCCATAAGGACAACATCAAAGATGCATCACTGTTGGAAATGAGGCAGCTTACAGGAGGTAGGTGACAACTCTGATGACATGGTGTGAGGACAACAATCTCACACTCAACACAGACAAGACCAAGGAGATAATAGGGGACATGAGGAAAGAGAGGAGCCTTCATCAGCCACTGCTTATCCGAGGACAGGAAGTGGAGAGGGTGAGCAGCTATAAATTTCTTGGGTGTCCACATCAGCCAGGACCTCACCTGGACACTTAACACCACACACTTGGTGAAGAAAGCTGAGAAATGGCTGTACTTCCTGGGGAGGCTGAGGAGATTTAGAATGTCACCAAAGATCCTCAGCCACGTCTACAGTTGCGTTGTTGAATCTATCCTGACTAACTGCATCACCATGTGGTACAGCAACTGGATTGCAAACAACATGGTGAAGACTGAGTCTAAGGTCACCAGGACTCATTCGCCATCCCTGCAGAGCATCTACCAATAAAGTTAATAGGAGAGCTGCCTCCATCATAAAAGACCTCTCACACCCACAACAAGGACTCCTCACACTTCTCCTCTCTGGCAGGAGGTACAGGAGTGTGAACTGCATGACCATCAGACTGAGGAACTTCTGCCCACAGACTCCTCAACAGCTGACTGGAGTCTGTATCAATAGACCGCACCCTTGCGCACCTTTTATGCTCATTTCAAGGCTAGCAGCATTAGCAGCACAAACAGCATGCACACTAAGAGAGCCAGAGATGTCAACACATTCACCATCTCGTAGCATGACATTAAGAGGGCATTCAGGAGACTGAACTCAACTACTACTGCCCTAGTCCTGACAGTAGTGATGAAGACATACTAGATCCACTTCAATTTGCATATGAACAATACCACTCTATTGATGACACCATTTAATACCTACTCCACACAACAACGAGCCACCTGGACTGCAGAAAAGGGAATTATGCAAGAATGTTATTTGTGTACTACACTTCAGCATTCAACACCATAATTTCCTCCATGCTCTCCTCTAAGTTGGAGATCCTGGGACTCCTGTGTCACTTGATCTCCAACTTCCTGATAGACAGACCACAAGCCATACAGATGGGGAACCACATTTTATCCTCCATGACTCCTGCTGTACACATATGACGGTGTGCCCACTTTTTAACTCTATCACTATAATTAAGTTTGCTAACAACACTGTCGTGGTGAGCCTGATCTCAAACATCAACAAGATGACATACAGACAGATGGCGCCACAACAACAATCTTCTCCTGAACATCAGCAAGATTTAAAAGTGTTAAATCTTGTTAATTAAGTTAACAGTGGACTTCAAAGTAGTAGTGATCATAACATCCCACTTCCATCAATGGGACTCTGGTGGAGAGAGTGGATAGCTTCCAGTACCTTGGTGTGCACATCACACAAGACTTGTCTTGGTCCTATCACACCAACATTCTAGTGAAATTGCCCTCTCAGGTGATAAAGACTTCCTACACCTGCACCAACAAAAGCGTCCTGACAGGCAGCATCACTTCCTGGTTCGGGAACAGTGAGACCCGTGAGCCCCTTAAAGGGTGGTGTGTTCAGCTTAACATACCATTCACACCAAGCTCCCAGACCTGCAAGACTTCAACAACAAATGATGTCGGAGCAGGGCCAGGAAGATTGTCTTTTCACAGTTGCATTCAGGACAGCCCCTCCACTCCAAACACAGAGAGAGTCTTTCTCTCTTTTTACTTCAGTTGTCTCTTGACAACTGTTTGCACTTTTCAATCCATGGGAGCGTATGGACACTTTAGTTACCCTCTGCCACACACACACTCACACACACACACACACACACACACACACACACACACACACACACACACACACACACACACACAC
>JAOTRA010078313.1:0-13246 GCA_026260255.1 Pseudolaguvia tuberculata | reverse complement strand
ATGCTACATACTCATTCTGCTTAGTCCAGGTTTCTGTTAAACACAGGACATCAAACTTCTGATCTGTAATCATTTCAATAAAAATAAGAGATTTAGATGCAATAGATCTAATATTTAATAATTCAATCTTCAGATCAGAGGAGTGGGTTGTGTTATCAGCAGGTTCTGTGTTAGAAATGATTATATTAATTAGATTCTTAAGACACAATTTCTGATTAAATCTAAACCTATGTTTAGGTCGGAGAACAGACACAGTCTCAATATTAAAAGTTCTAGGTGTCCTAGATGACGACTCTGTCAGAGTTGGTGGGGGGATCAGGATCGGGAATAAAGAGCGCACACAAGCGCAGGATTGGCGGGTTTAAATTCTCCATTTAATAGGGGGAAAAAAGGGCAAAAATGAACAAGATTTAAACTATAGAAAAATACAGAAAACTGGACGTGACAAGACTTGACTGACGAGACGAGAACATGAACATGACAAGAAGGGGGAACCTGACCTGAGCATGACGAGAAAGGGGAACCTGACCTGAGCATGACGAGAAAGGGGGGACCTGAACTTGGCCTGAGCATGACGAGAAAGGGGGGACCTGAACCTGACCTGAGCATGACGAGAAAGGGGTAACCTGAACATGATGAGAGGGGAACCTGAACATGACGAGAAGGGGTAACCTGACCTGACCTGAGCATGACGAGAAAGGGTAACCTGACCTGAGCATGACGAGAAAGGGGGAACCCGGACCTGACGAGAAAGGGGGAGCCTGAGCTACCTGAACCTTAGCTTGACGAGAAAGGGGGAATCTCACCTGACCTAAGCATGACGAGAAAGGGGGGACCTGAACCTGACCTGAGCATGACAAGAAAGGGGGAACCTGAACATGACGAGAGGGGAACATGAACATGACGAGAAGGGGTAACCTGACCTGACCTGAGCATGACGAGAAGGGGTAACCTGACCTGACCTGAGCATGACGAGAAAGGGTAACCTGACCTGAGCATGACGAGGAAGGGGGAACCCGGACCTGATGAGAAAGGGGGAGCCTGAGCTACCTGAACCTTAGCTTGACGAGAAAGGGGGAACCTGACCTGACCTGAGCATGACGAGAAAGGGGAACCCTGACCTGATGAGAAATGGGGAACCTGAGCTACCTGAACTAACCTGACAAGACAGGGGGAACCTGAGCTATCTGAACCTGAGCTAGACGAGAAAGGGGGAACCTGAGCAACTTGAATCTGAGCTGACATGACGTGAAAGGGAGAACCTGAGAAACCTGAACCTGAGCTGACATGATGAGAAAGGGGGAACCTGAGTTACCATAACCTGAGCTAACATGATGAGAAAAGGGGAACCTGATCTGAGCTAACATGACGTGAAAGGGGGAACCTGACCTGAGCTAACCTGACAAGAAAGGGGGAACCTTACCTGAACTAACCTGACGAGATAGGGGGGGACCTGACCTGACCTGAGCATGACGAGAAAGGGGGAACCCGGACCGGACGAGAAAGGGGGAACCTGAGCTACCTGAATTAACCCGACGAGAAAGGGAAACCTGAGCTACCTGAACTAACCTGATGAGAGAGGGGGAACCTGAGCTAACATGATGAGAAAGGGGGAACCTGAGCTACCTGAACCTGAGCATGACGAGAAAGGGGGAACCTGAACTACCTGAACCTGAGCTAGACGAGAAAAGGGGGAACCTGAGCAACCTGAACCTGAGCTGACATGACGAGAAAGGGGGAACCCGGACCTGATGAGAAAGGGGAACCTGAGCTACCTGAATTAACCCGACGAGAAAGGGAAACCTGAGCTACCTGAACTAACCTGACGAGAGAAGGGGAACCTGAGCTAACATGATGAGAAAGGGGGAACCTGAGCTACCTGAATTAACCCGACGAGAAAGGGAGAACCTGAACATGACCTGAACCTGAAAACGACGAGAAAGGGGGAACCTGAGCTATCTGAACTAACCTGATGAGAGAGGGGGAACCTGAGCTAACATGATGAGAAAGGGGGAACCTGAGCTACCTGAACCTGAGCATGACAAGAAAGGGGGAACCTTAGCTACCTGAAACTGAGCTTGCCAGAAAGGGGAACCTGAGCAACCTGAACCTGACCTGAGCATGGCGAGAAAGGGGGAACCCGAGCAACCTGAACCTGATCTAACATGACGAGAAAGGGGGAACCTGAGCAACCTGTACCTGAGCTGACATGATGAGAAAGGTGGAACCTGAGTTACCATAACCTGAGCTAACAAGACTAGAAAGGGGGAACCTGACCTGAGCTAACCTGACAAGAAAGGGGGGAACCTGACCTGACCTGAGCATGACGAGAAAGGGGGAACCCGGACCTGACGAGAAAGGGGGAACCTGAACATGACCTGAACCTGAACATGACGAGAAACGGGGAACCTGAGCTACCTGAACTAACCTGACGAGAGAGGGGGAACCTGAGCTAGCATGATGAAAAAGGGGGAACCTGAGCTACCTGAACCTGAGCTAGATGAGAAAGGGGTAACCTGAGCAACCTGAACCTGAGCTGACATGACAAGAAAGGGGGAACCTGAGCAACCTGAACCTGAGCTAACATGACGAGAAAGGGGGAACCTGAGTTACTATAACCTGAGCCAAAATGACGAGAAAGGTGGAACCTGATCTGAGCATGACGAGAAAGGGGGAACATGACCTGCGCTAACCTGACGAGAAAGGGGGACCCAGACCTGACGAGAAAGGGGGAACCTGACCTGACCTGAACATGGCGAGAAAGGGGGAACCTGAGCTGACCTGAACATGACGAGATAGGGGGAACCAGAGCATGACTAGATAGGGGGAACCAGAGCATGACAAGATAGGGGGAACCAGAGAACACAGAACAACCTGAACAGGAAACATGAAATAAACCTGAACATGGAACATGAAATAAACCTGAACATGAAAAAGGCAACACAGCTAATTGAACTAAAAAAAATATAAATTAATTAATACTCAGCCAGATAAACATGGAAGGAATAATGGGGGTCCCGGTCCATGAACAATCCGATACCCAGAAAGGGTAGGATCGAGGCAAGGCTTCCCAGCCTCCTTGACAGGAACAGAACGAGGCTTCCTAGCCTCTGTGACAGGAACAGAACGAGGCCTCCTAGCCTCCATGACAGGAACAGAACGAGGCCTCCTAGCCTCCGTGACAGGAAAAGAATGAGGCCTCCTAGCCGTGACAGGAACAGAACGAGGCTTCCTAGCCTCCTCAGGCCTCCTCAGGAGCAGAACGAGTCCCCCAGGCCCCCTCAGGAGCAGAACTAAGCCCCTCGATCACCTTCGGACCAGGCAGATGCTCCTCGACCACCTCCGGACCAGGCAGATGCTCCTTGACCACCTCCGGACCAGGCAGATGCTCCTCAACCACCTCCGGACCATGCAGATGCTCTTCGACCACCTCCGGACCAGGCAGACGCTCCTTGACCACCTCTCTGGGCAGGCCAGAAAGACAAAAGCCTCCACTGGGGTGAGAAAGTCGCATGTGTTAAGGAAACCAAAAGGTAGAGGAGGTCCTCCCTGAGACGTTGGTCCACATCCCAGACTTGGGCTACCCAGTCCAGTGCCCTCCCCGTTAAGCATAAAAACACCAGCCCACATTTGCTCCTGGGCATGGTGTAAGTGTGTGGCTGGGATTGAAAAAACGCTGCGCATGTCATATTTCATAACGTGAAAATCTCTTCATAAACTCAGCTGCGCGCGCGCTCACGCACACACACGAGACGCTCGGCCTGGAGGCACTCATCCCAGAGGAGGACGTGACAGACTCTAAGCAGCAAGCAGATGATTGGACTAACCTGACCACCTGCTCCATGGCCTGGGCTCTGGACAGTCAGCGATTAACTAGGCCTGTCCTAAGACTATGGGCTAAGTTGCATGACAAGACAGCAGCCCCTTCCTGAGTGGGATGGACACTGTCTCGCCCTAACAGTTTTTTAAATGTGTGTGTTTATGTGTGAAGGGCAAGTAAACAGGGTTGTCTTCAGACGTCTCTTGAAGACTGCCAGTGACTGCTGTTCTGACACTGATGGGAAGTTTTTTCCACTATCTAGGTGCCAGAACAGAGAAAAGTCTTGAGGCAGACTAGCTTTGAGACCAAGGAGGAACAAGTATGCAGTGCTGGTGGATCTGAGAGAGCGAAGTGCTATGCGGAGTGATTAGTGTTTGGAGGTAGGGTGGTGCAGTGTTGTTCTTGGCTTTGTAGGCAAGTATCAGTGTTTTGAACATGATGCGTGCAGCTACTGGAAGCCAATGCAGGGACCGCAGCAGTGGTGTGGTGTGAAAGAACTTTGGTAGGTTGAAAACGACACATGCAGCTGCAATGCATGGTCATCTGCAATGAGCGGATCGCACTCTGAGGTAGACCTGCTAGAAGCGAATTACAGTAGTCAAGTTAAGAGATAACTAGAGCTTACACAAGGAACTGAGCGGTCTGGGTGGATATGAAAGGACGTGTCCTCCTGATGTTGTGCAGGATAACGTGTAACGTTAGCAATATAAGATGAAGAGGATAAAGGTGATTGGCAGATCTTGATCAACTTGATGAGTTGGCTGGGATAAAGAGTAGCTCCCTTTTGCAAAGGTTGAGTTTGAGCTGGTGGGTTGCCATCCATAAAGATATGTCTGCCAGGCAAGCAGAGATCCTCGAGGAGCTTTGGTGTCAGATCAGGGAAAGGACTTACACTATATGGCCAAAAGTATTTGTTCACCTGCCTTGACCTGCATATGAACTTAATTGACATCCCATTCCTGGTCCATAGTCCATAGACTTTCCATCCTTTGCAACTATAACAGCTGCAATTCTTCTAGGAAGGCAGTCCACAAAGGTTGGGTGTAACGGGCCCAATTCTCCCTTCCCACCACCACCGAATTCTACAGATTCATTACATTAGGATTGTTTATGTACATTTTTGATCATTCTTCCAGAAGTGCATTTTGTAAGGTCAGATGTTGGATGAGAAGGCCCGGTTCTAATTCATCCCAAAGTGTTCTTTTGTGCTGAGATGGACTGGCGACCTGTCCATGGTGTACCCCCGCCTCTCGCCCTATGTGTGCTGGGATAAGCGCAGCAGACCCCCGTGACCCCGGATTCGGGAATAAGCGGGCAAGAAGATGAATGAATGAATGTTCTATCGTGTTGAGGACAGGACTCTCTTCAGGCCAGTCAAGTTCATCCACACCAGACCCCTTGTCTCCTTGTCATCCTTGTCTTTATGGACCTTGCTTTGTTAGGTCCTCACCTTTTCATGTTGGAAGAGGGAGGGACCAGCTCTAAACTGTACCCACAGTTGGAAGCATGGATTTTTCCAAAATGTCTTGGTATGCTGAAGCATTCAGAGTTTGTTTCACTGTAACTAAGGGGAATGCTGCCACTAGAGCAGTGGATACGTTTCTCCATATGGCAATCCGATGGACAAATCTGGGTTTGGCAGTTGCTAGGATAACTGTCTTTACACCACTGCATCTGACACTTTGCATTGCACTTGATGATGTGTGGCTTGGATTCGTATCGGGTAGAGCATTAATTGTAGGCATTTTAATATTCATTTCGAGAATACAGGCAGCCCACTGAGGATGGCATTTTTTTATATACTCGACTCAGTGGGAGTCAATCGGGGTGTTATAGGATCCACACATAAAGCAGGTCACACATTAGATTTGATATTATCCTTATAAATATAGATCACGTACAGACAATCCCACAGTGAGAAATAATCTCTGATCACTGTCTCGTTTTGTCTACAATATCCCTTAGTCAGAATGTACATGTAGCCCCACATTATCGCATTAAACGTACATTTACACCTATGACTCCCTAAAATTTTATTAATCTTCTAGCAGATTTATCCACCAGGATTGGATCGCAGTCGGAACCTCCTGGCTTATAAGAAAGCTCTTAGTAAGGCCAGCCTACCTCTCCTCCCTTGTAGAAAATAACAGGAATAATCCCAGGTTCCTTTTTAACACTGTTAAATTAACTAGAAAATGGAATACTACTGACATCTCCACAGCTACAGCCTGTAGTAGCAAGGACTTCAGAGAATTCTTTGATGACAAAATTGTAAAGATTAGGCAGACAATTCAGACTGCTAAGATAGTTCCTCTAACTAGCTCTGGTGATTTCGAATGCGTTACACTCTTATAGAATTTTTGTCCCATAGAAGAGACTGAATTAATTTCACTCATCTCTTCTGCAAAATCATTAACTTTAATATTGGATCCAGGGCCAAGCCAATTCTTTAAGCAGGTTGTTCTGTCTGTAACAGAACCCCTACTGAAAATAGTTAATACTTCACTCAGCAGTGGGTATGTCCCTAAATCATCTAAATTAGCAGTGATAAAACCATTAATTAAGAAACCAGACCTTGACCCTAGTAAGATCTCAAACTACAGGCCGATATAGAATCTTGCTTTTATTTCAAAAATCTTAGAAAAAGTAGTAGCGGAACGTTAGTTAAATAAAGAATTATGTGTTAATGACATTAGAAACTGGATGTTAAACAACTTCCTGCTGCTAAATCCAGAAACAACAGAGGTTCTTTTACTAGGACCACAGGTAGCCAGAGATAAGTTTTCTGATCTCACTTTAACAATAGACAGTCTGTCTGTAGCATCAAGTGCAACAGTCAAAGACTTGGGTATGATCTTAGACTCTAATCTTTCATTTAATGCCCATTAAATGATAATATTACTAAAATAGCATTCTTTCACCTTAGATCACTCAGTTGTCTTCGGTGGTGGTTTGGTTGCCTTACATATCCCTCATGTCTGTGCTTCCCTCTGGTTCTCCTTTTAGTTAGACTGTGCTAGTTAGTTTTGCCGGAGTCGTCTCCTGCACTAAACTCTATCAGTATCTCACAACCTCAATACAATCTGGTCCCTCTCGAGGTTTCTTCCTAATCCCACTCTAGGGAGTTTTTCCTTGCCACTGTCGCCCCCGGTTTGCTCATCAGGGACAAACACATCATTCATCTGTTTGTCATTCATTCTGTAAAGCTGCTTTGAGGCAATGACTTGTAAAAAGCGCTATACATATAAAATTGAATTGGAATTGGATGCAGCTACTCGGCCATGGAAATCTATTCCATGAAGCTATCTGAACACTGTTCTGAGCTAATCTGAAGGTAACAGGAAGTTTGGAGGTCTGTAGCGACCTCTTTGCACTTGTGCCTCAGCAACTGCTGACTCCATCAGTTTACACGGCCTACCACTTCGTGGCTGAGTTGCTGTCGTTCCCATACACTTGCACATTCTTATAATACATCTGTGGCCATGGAAGTGATTGGAACACTCTGAAACACTATTCTGGTTATTTGGATGAGTGAACAAATACTTTTGCATGTGGTACAGTTGTGGAGGTCGTGTTAACCATTGAAGTCTTGTGTTTGTATAGTATTGGTGCTTTCTGTAAACACAACTTTATAGTGGTGCAATTAAGTCCCACTGAAGGCCCAGGTACAAAAAGAATGGGTTAAGTTGGTAAGGACTAGTTATTGATGTAATTGTAAGCACGAGTGTAATTAGGCTACCACCTTTTATATGCAAAAGGTAATGCTAATTGTAATAATCATCATAACACTGGTTTTCAATAAAGCTTAATAAAACTGGACATTAACAATAAACCATATTTTATTGAAAACACATAGAAATTAGATTTGGAGAAACAGATCTATAATGTATTAATTGCAAAAATTACAGACAATCACATTCTATATACACACTACATGAATTATTTAATTAACATAATTTAAGTACAATACCTTTTTATTATTTAAGTCAATTAATTTGTCACATACATGAGTACAACGTAAACAATTTATTGTATTTGTTGTACATGTATATACATATGTATATGTCTGTGTACATATATGTACATATATATTTATTGTACATGAGTACAATACAGAGTACAGCATATAGTGAAATGTTTTTCTTCGCATATCCCATCTTAATAAGTTGGGGTCAAATTGCAGGGTCAGCTATTGTACAGTGCCCCTGGAGCAGGGAAGGTTAAGGGTCTTGCTCAAGGACCCAACAGTGGCGGACTTGAGCCCAGCTTTTCCTTGGCGGTGGTGGGGCTTGAACTCCACAGGACTTTAACTTTGATTAAGTATTTTATTTATTTGTTATATTTATCTACTTTTATTTAAAGTGCTGTATTATTATTAGTAATGGCAAGGTAGTTAAGTCAAGCCAGTAGGTGGCGGTAATGGACCATAACGTTATATGCCAATGAACAGGAAGAAGAAGACGACGAAGAAGGAACAATTTGGTGTTTAGTGGCGCTGATTTAGTCTGATGTCATGGCCGATGAGGTAGCCAAGGCGCAAGCTGCACAACCCGGAGGAGATACGATATTCGGCAAAATAATTCGTAAGGAGATTCCTGCTAATTTGATATACGAAGATGACCAGGTGTGTGTTCGTTTTCATAGCTAGCTTGTACGCCGCGTTAGCGCGTGTGGAGTCAAATAGACATGCTAGCGTTAAACTGGCATGTGTGTACAGTTAGCGACTTTTTATGGGATATTAACAGTGCTATAACCAGCACATTTGTAACTACAGTGACTTTTTACTACAAATCAGTGCTTTTGCAACGCCGAGGTGCAAGTCGTGTTAAAGAAGTTATATTTAGCATTAGAGGAGTTCATCAAGAGTTCCTCATGCGGCTGTTGGCTGCTATGACAAGAAGTGTAGCTGTAGTCAGAATAAGATGAAACTTACACGTCACCTTGATCTGAATACTAATTTGTAGTTAATAACTGGTCAGAAACTCACTTCGACCTGGTGGTGGAAAGTTAATGGATGTAGAGTGCTGTAACTACTAATAACGCAAACGTTGCATTACAATATTGAACTTACAGGATCATGTATCATCTACTCCTTCCGGCTGCTCCCGTTAGAGTCTCATATACTGTATGTCTCTCCTCAGCACATGTCCAAAACCATCTCAACCTGTCCTCCCTCACATTGTCTCCCAAACATCCTACATGCGCGTCCCTCTATTCGACTCATTTCTAATCCTGTCCATCCTTGTCACACCCATTGAAAATCTCAGCACTTACTGGATCATATATGGGTGGTCTATTTATTTCAGTTTTCTGCTCATAATATTTATAATAAATGTTATAATTATCTTAACAAATGTAGGACTGAAGAGAAGCAGTGGCTGTAATAAAACCATCACTTCTTATGAATAGGTTTTTTGTTGGATTGTGGCTGTTGGAAATGATTCTCATCTATACACAAATACTTATGAATGCATGAGTGTTTGCCTCACTTTTGCAATTTAGCCATTCTGCTGGACTTGTTCCAACTTTTTAGGGAAAAAAAACATTTGAAGTAGCAAAGATGCTTTGCTTTCGGATACACACTCAATCTGACACTCTGAGGAATCTTTCTGCTTTACCACTTTCTGATTTTTATACACATCTCTGATCTAATTAGCTAAAGATTTAAATGATGAACTGATGAACGAGAGATGTACATTTGTAACAAAATTCTGCTTTCATTTACATGTTTCTGTTTCCAGTGTATAGCTTTCCATGATGTTGCGCCACAGGCTCCTACTCATTTTTTGGTAGTTCCCAGGAAACCCATTCCCCAGATCTCCAAAGCAAAGGATTGTGATGCAGCAGTAAGTAGATCTTGTGATGTCTATATATTGTGACATAATTGGAGGCTGTGCTATGTTGAATTTAGCTGCAGTCTAATCCTTAGGCAAACAACGAGGGACGCATGGGACATTCAGTGGAAACTATATAAAAAAATAATTGTCTTAATGCCAAAATAAATAAATGTATTGGGGGGGAAAAAAATACCTGAATTTATAAGGTTCTCTTTTTATTAAACAAAACAGAGTATGGGCATCAGTGTATTGTATGAAATCTTCCATTATTTATTGCATTTGAAAGGTTTTTTAATACAAGTTAGATATTTCATGTAAATCTGCCATGTAGCAGTTACATTTTTTACATACAGCTTTTATGTTCTCTCTCTTTCTCTCTGCCTCTTTTTTCTTCTTTCTGTCTTTTTATCCTGTTTCTGTCTGCTCACTGTAGTTGCTTGGACATTTGATGCTTGTTGGCAAGAAGTGTGCTGAGCAGATTGGACTACCCGATGGTTACCGGATGGTAGTAAATGAAGGCCCTCACGGTGGTCAATCTGTCTACCACGTCCACCTTCATGTTCTGGGTGGTCGTCAGCTGGGCTGGCCTCCAGGATAAATGCTTCAGTGTGCCATTTCTTAATATTGCAGTTCTGATGATCAATTACTGAAGATATAACAGGGAAAATAATAAATGCACTTACTGTCACACACTGTCTCACTCCTGTGATCTAATTTATATCTGCATCAATCAAACCTTTGTCCATGTTAATGTAAGTTGTATTCTTCTCTCACATCTTGAGGGCGCTGTTGCATTATTGTTAGAAAGCATGAGGCCACCACTAGTTTGTAAAGCTAGTACTGTAATATTATTTTCTGGAAAGTTCACTTTTATGTGTATACACTATTCATTCAGTATTACAGTAACAGTATTAAGTAGTATCTGTATCAAATTATATTAAATACTAACAGCATTAAATAGTAACGGCCTAAAATAGTAACAGTATTACCTTGTATTAAATAGCAACAGTACCAAATGGTAACGGTATAAAATAAGTCTGTATCAGAGTATTAAATAGTAACAGTACTAAGTACTTAATAATCAAATAGCTTTAAATGTTAATATCAAACAGTATTAAATAGTAATGGTATCAAATATTAAGTGTCAAATTGTATTTAATAGTAATGTATCAAATAGTAACAGGATCCAATAGTAAGAGTACCAAAAAGTATTAAATAGTAACTATCAACTAGTAGTTATTAATGGTATCAAATAGTAACAACAATTTAATAGTAGCAGTATCCAATAGGAACAGTCTTAAATAATAGAACCAATTCTTGACAATTAAATAATAACAGTATCAAATAGTACATTATCTTATAGTATTAAATAGTAACACTATTAAAAAGTATTGAATAGTGGTTTTCTAATCTACTTATTCCCTAATTTGTGGTCACGGGTGTCTGCTGGAGCCCACAGGTCACCAGTACATCGCAGGGCCAGACGACCCTAGACACACACACACATCTATGGCCAATTTAGAATCACCTATAAACCTAATTTGTTTTTTATAGGCGAACCTGGGACCTTCTTGGTATTGGCTAATAGTAACGGTAAAAAAGTAACTACCAGAAAATTTATGTATTTTATCATATAGTAACTATCATATATTAAATAGTAACGGTATCAAATAGTATTAATTATGAACTACCAACTCCATGAAGATCTGAAAGCGGATGGAAGGCGAGGATTTGAATATTAATTATGCGGTAAGAAATCTGACCAATGAGAGTTGCATATGAGTTTTATGCTAATTACAATTGACAGCTGCAGAAGAATCGCATCCAGTCTAGGCGTCGCTCCGGAGAGGAGATGAGCGATAGACTTTAAGGGAGCGGGATTAACGTCGTGCTGCCACTAATTGCGGTTGGTGAGGATGGAATGTTGAAATTCGGAGAAACTCGAATGTAGAGTAGGGCAGCAGAGTTTTCCTGCTGTTTCAAGCGCTTTCTTTTTTATTTAGTGATTTAAAAATGCACCGCGGCTTTTCTTTTGCGATGGCGGCGGAACGAAGTCGGTATAAGGAGCGATTGGAGGCGACTTTGGCCGGATTGTGTGAGTTGGACATGCTGAAACAGCGGCAGGAGAGTCTGGTCCTCAGCGCGCTCAGTCTTGGAGACTACGGCTCGGGCTGTACACGCTCAGCCTGGCCATTAATCCGTCACTGCTTCCCTGTTTGTGCAGAACATGAACCGTCCGGATCAACAGAACAACAGGTAAAAGTCAGAGGGTTCAGAGAAAGTTCCATCAACTGCACAAGAGAAAGTAGAAACTGTCGAATTGAACCATATTGGAGATGCTTAAGTACAATAATTCTTTTCAGATTTTTTTTCTCTCCTATTACGAGTTCTTTTTCACCCTGCGCAGTTTTATCAAATATGAAGTTTTAGAAACTATTTAGTACTTTTCTGAAATTAATGCAGATTTCATCAACCCTTAAATAGCTAAATCACTTCATTTATTTAGGAATGCAGAAGATGCATAACAGCAGACAATATAAGAGTTACGATAGTTACTACCAAGAAGCACCACTAACAAGAACCCTGTAGGGACCAAGCAAAAAGATCATGAGAGGATCATACTCTCCAAAATTGTTTATCTTAAAACATTCATTCATTCATCTTCTTGCCCGCTTATTCCCTAATTTGGGGCACCTATCCCAGCACACAGAGGGCGAGAGGCGGGGGATACACCCTGGAGGGTCACCAGTCCATCTCAGGGCAACACATAGACAAATAACCACACACATTCACTCCTATGGACAATTTAGAATCACCAATCGACCTTATCTGCATGTCTTTGGACTGTGAAAGGAAACCGGAGTACCTGGAGGAAACCCATGCAAGCGCGGGGAGAAGATCCCCGACCCGGGAAATCAACCCGGGACCTTCTTGTTGTTAGGTGAAAACGCCACTTCGCCGCCCCTTAAAACATTTAACTGCTTAAAAAACTAAAGTGTAATGGTAACAAAATTTACTTCATATAATATTTATTTTGTTGAACAATTAAAGTAAAAATCAAGTCATTAATCATTTAGAAAAAAATTAACAAACTTAATTATATACTCACGAGCCAACAAAATGCACTTGAGGCTCCTGTCAGCATTCTAAAGCATGGACAGTGTAATTTGTCTTCAAGAACTCTGACTGTGGGTGACCAAATTATGACTGCCAGTGTGTGCCACAAACCCACACACTAACCCCAGTGTTGGATCGCAGCAGTGCTGTCCAGAAGCAAAACTCTTTTCTGTTTCTGATCACCATTTTTTCTATAAACAATTTTAATTTGTAGGATTTCTCTAACTCTAAAGTAGAGAGCTGCGATTTAATGTTACTGTAAGAACAGTATCAGACACAATATGCCTCAGATCCCAGGTCACACAATTCTTCTCCTGTAGGTTATCTCTCCCTGCAAATAGAAAGTGTCTGTAGAGTCCTAATCTCATTGTTTGAGTATGTAACAGGCTATGGTGGAAAGGTGTGTGTGTGTGTGTGTGTGTGTGTGTGTGTGTGTGTGTGTGTGTGTGTGTGTGTGTGTGTGTGTGTGTGT
>JAOTRA010078288.1:0-13247 GCA_026260255.1 Pseudolaguvia tuberculata | reverse complement strand
AATATGTAAGTTGCCAATACAGCAATAGCAGCTTTTTTGTAACCCATGTTTCCTGCATCTAATCATACATAATGATTAGATGCAGGACGCACAATTTTAACTACAATTTTAACTAAAGAAAATTTATGAAAATATCAACTTGGTTGGGGAAAAAGAATCCTGTAACTTTCAAATTAATGTTATCTACATAAAATGTTTCTTTACAACTGACTCCAGGAATAAGAGTTAAAAAAATACAGAGGAATAAAATAAAAAAAATTAAAAGAATAAAAATATGAGTAAAACTTCCAAATTCGATTCCCTGGCTGGGGATCTTTCTATGCGAAATTTGTTCTCACAATCCAAAAACATGTGCATTAGGTTGATTGGTGATTCTAAATTGCTCATAGGAGTGAATGTGCATGTGAGTGGTTGTTCATCTATGTGTTACCCTGTGATGGACTGGTGATCTGTCCAGGGTGTACCCCTGCCCCTCGCCCTATGTGCGCTGGGATAGGCACCAGCAGAACCCGTGACCCCAAATTAGGGTAGGAAGCATGTAAGGAGATGACTGAATGAATGAATGAATGAATGAATGAATGAATGAATGAATGAATGAATGAATATGAGTGAAAGGTGGGGACATGGGATAATCAGGTACTGTAGAAGAGTGTAGAGAAGGGTTTATTGCTGAGAAGCAGAATCGGAATCAGATTTATGTTTGCACATACTAGGAACTTGTTTTGGTGACAGAGGCTCTCCAGAGAATACAGTAATGTACAGTAAATAGAAAAGAAAAATGTAGAAAAGAAAAAAAATTAAAAAGGAAAAATAGACAAACTGCAATGAGCAAGACTGTAAACATAAATTAAATGATAAATACAAAACAGTGATATTGGTTTTAGGAGTAGGTATAGGAGTGGTATATGACTGATGTGGGTTTAAAGTGTTAAGAGTTGAGAGTTGAGTTGAGAGTTTTTGCTTAAGGACCAGCGGTGGACTTGGACTTCCAATCAACTTTCCTGAACATCCAATCAACAACTGAGCACCTTAAACATTTGAGCCACCACTGCGCCTTTTAAATGAGTAATAAAATCTCAAATCATTTCAAAGCAGAAAAGTAAATACCATTTCAATCAATATTTATACTAAAAATTTGAACATTTGCATATTATTGTTCAGAAAACGTGAGACAGACAATGAGGCAGCAAAAAGTTATTATTTTAGATTTATTTTGTTATTTTTACCTTGAAAACAAAAATAAACGGTTATAAGTCAAAGCTTAACTAGTTAAAACTGGAGTTTCACTTTAGACTGAAGGTAATAAACTTTATATTTTGTCAAGGACTTGTAAATTATATAAATTTAAATTTTCTTTTTGATCAAATATGTTTACATATATGTTTGTATAAAAATGCTAATATGATATTTTAAATTTACAAAAATTTCAAAAACATTACAAAACTACCAATTTAATAGGTAAAAATTTTAACAGATAACAAATAACTACACACTACTTATCATAAGTGAAGCATTAGTAGTTAGTCAAATAATTAATTATGGAGTAAAAAATAAAGCATTGTTCTTTTTTGACCTTATAAATAAATTTACAGATGTTTGTCCTTTTTCTTTTGGTGAAAAACAAATGTGGCAAATTCAGTAATTTACGGAAAGAATTCATTCATTCATCTTCTTAAACGCTTATTCCCAAATTTCGGGTCACGGGGGTCTGCTGCGCCTATCCCAGCACCCATATGGCGAGAGGCAGAGGTACAGCCTGGACGGGTCGCCAGTCCATCTCAGGGCAACACATAGACAAACAACCATTCACACACACATTCACTCCACACACATGGACAATTTAGAATCACCAATCAACATAATCTGCATGTTTTTGGACTGTGGGAGGAAACCAGAGTACCCGGAGGAAACCCACACAAGTGCGGGGAGAACATGCAAACTCCGCACAGAAAGATCCTGTCCCGGGATTCGAACACGGGACATTCTTGTTGTGAGGTTCTGTGCTATCCACTACGTTACCGCGCTGCCCTGGAAAGAATTCAATTTTCACTTTATTATATTGCAGAAATTTGCTAAAATCATTTAAGTTTATTTTTTCCTCGTTAATGTACACCCCATCTTCTTCTCCTTTGACTGCCCTGTTAGGGTTAGCCACAGTGGATCACTCTTCTCCATGCGACTCTGTCCGCTACATCTGCCTCTTTCACACCAACTACCTGCATATCTTCCCATATCCATATCCATAAACCTCCGCATTGGTCTTCCTCTTTTCTTCCTGTCCGGCACCTCCATCCTCAGCATTCTTCTACCAATATACTGCATTTCCCTCCTCTGCACATGTCCAAACCATCTCAACCTAGCCTCTCTCACCTTGTCTCCAAAACATCTTATGTGTGCTGTCCCTCTAATGAACTTGTTTCAAATCCTGTCCATCCTCATCACTCCCAATAAAAATCTCAACATCTTCAACTCTGCCACCTCAAGCTCCTCCTCCTGTCTTTTTGACAATGCCACTGTCTCTAAACCATAAATTGCAGGTTTCACTACAGTCCTATCAATTTTCTCCTTCATTCTTGCAGAGACTCTCCGATCACAAATCACTCCTTCCACTCTGTACTCAAACTCCTCCACCTTCACTACCTCTTCTCCATACAACCTCACCACTCCATACTCT
Source organism: Pseudolaguvia tuberculata (assembly GCA_026260255.1). Classification (NCBI taxonomy): domain Eukaryota; kingdom Metazoa; phylum Chordata; class Actinopteri; order Siluriformes; family Sisoridae; genus Pseudolaguvia; species Pseudolaguvia tuberculata. The sequence continues at coordinate 10,573 of JAOTRA010078288.1, read as the reverse complement.
TTTTTACTGCTACTGACTTTCATTCCACTTCTCTCCACTGCATACCACCACCTCTCCAGATTTTTCTTAACCTTTCTTCTCAACCCACCATGAATCACAATATCATCAGCAAACATCATCGTCCATGGAGACTCCTATCTGACCTCATCTGTCAACCTGTCTACCACCACTGCAAACAAGAAAGGGCTCAGAGCGGATTCTTGATGAAATCCAACCTTCACCTTGAACCAGTCCAACATTCCTATTGCACACTTCACTGCTGTCACACTGACCTCATACAGGTCCTGCACCAGCCTCACATACTTCTCTGCTACACCTGACTTCCTTATATAATACCACAACTCCTCTCTCAAAACCCTGTTGTATGCCTTCACCAAATCCCCAAACACACAATGCAACTCCTTCTGACCTTCTCTATACTTCTCCATCAACATCCTGAAAGCAAAGATTGCATCTGTAGTACCTGGCACCATACTGTTGCTCACAGGTGGGCACTTCTTCCCTCAGCGTAGCTTCCACTACTCTTTCCCATAACTTCATAGTGTGACTCAACAACTTTATTCCCCTGTAGTTACTGCACGCTTGCACATCTCCCTTATTATTAAAAATTGGTACCAGAACACTCCTTCTCCATTCCTCAGGCATCCCCCTACTCTTTCCCATAACTTCATGGTGTGTCTCTGTAGTTATTGCACGTTTGCTCAAAATACTCTCACCACCTTCTCAACACACTTTCCTCACTAGCACACACATTTCCATTGTATCCTTTATTGCTCTAACTTGCAGTACATCCTTTTCATCTCAGAGCTCTCTGCCTGGCCAATCGGTACAAATCATTTTCTCCCTCCTCAGTGTCCAACTTCTCATAAAGCTCCTCATACGTCTTTTCCTTAGCTTTTGCCACCTCCCTCTTCACCTGCTGCCTCATCTCCTTATACTCCTGCCTACTTTTCTCATCTCTCTGCCAATCCCAATTCTGTTTCACCAACCTTTTTTGCCTTATGCTTCCTCATTCCACCACTAGGTCTCTTTGTCTTCCTTTCCCTTTCCAGATGTCGCACCAAGTATCTTCCTTGCTGTCTCCCTTATCCAATCATTCAACAACTCTTCACCACCACCGAGCCGCTGTCTGGTTTCTTCCATAATTCTCACACTACAGTTTTTCTCGTTCAGCTTCTACCATCATTCTCTTTTCAGTCCTCTCTCTCTTTCTGTTCTCCCTAACCTCCAAACCCATCCTACAGACCACCATGTGATGTTGTTTAGCTACACTATCTCCTGTCACCACCTTACAGTCTACAATCTCTTTCAGGTTACCTCTCCTGCACTAAATATAGTCCACCTGTGTGCAAGTCACTCTATGCTCTTCCTTCTTCTTAAAATACGTGTTAACCACTGCCATCTTCATCATTTTAGAAAAAATCTACCACCAACTGCTGTTCCACATTCTTCTACTTAAGGCCATACCTACACATCACATCCTCATCTCCCTCTGTTTCCTTCATTACCCTATCAGAAACTCTCTTCACCTCCACCACACTCTCAAAGTACTCCTTTTTCAGGATTACACCAACACCATTTCTCTTTCCATCTACACAATGATAAAACAGTTTAAATCTATCTCCAGTGTTTCCCCTGGTCTCCTGGACACACAACATATCCACCTTTCTACGCTCCATCATGTCAACTAATTCTCTTTATTTACCAGTCATAGTACCAATATTTAATGTACCCACCATAAACTCCACTCTCCTCAACTTCTCATTTGCCTCCTTTGCCTCTCTGTAGAGGTTTTCCTTCTCTCCTTCACATCCTTTGGCCAACAGTAGCCCACTTTCCACCAGTACCCTGTCGGCTAACAGTACCTGTGAGTTGTGATCCACATATTTGATTTGGCACAGATTTACACTGGATGCCCTTCCTAACGCAACCCTCCCAATTTATCCGGGCTAATGGCTGGGTTCATTAATGTACACCCCATATTGACAGAAAAATTTACAGACTTTTTTATATATTGACAAAAGAATTGTTGACAATTGCTGATTTATTAAAAAGGAAAAACTGCAATGGGGTGGCGCGGTGGCATAGTGGATAGCACAGTCGTCTCACAACAAGGAGGTCCCGGGTTTGAATCCCGGGCCGGGGATCTTTCTGTGCAGAGTTTGCATGTTCTCCAGTTTCCTCCCAAAAACATGCAGATTAGGTCGATTGGTTATTCTAAATTGTCCATAGGAGTGAATGTTTGTTTGTCTATGTGTTGCCCTGCGATGGACTGGCAACCGGTCTAGGGTGTACACTCGCCTCTCGCCCTATGTGTGCTGGAATAGGCGCAGCAGACCCCCGTGACCCCGAATTCGGGAATAAGCAAGTAAGAAGATGAATGAATGAATGAAAAACAGCAATATCACAAGTATTCAGACCCTTTGCTCAGTATTTAGTAAAAACCACCTTTTGATCTAATACAGCCATGAGTCTTTTTGGGAAAGATGCAACAAGTTTTTTACACCTGGAATTGGGGATTCTACATTGCCATTCCTCCTTGCAGATCTTCTCCAGTTTTGTCAGGTTGGATGGTAAACATTGGTTGACAGCAATTTTTAGGTCTCTACAGAAGCCTAAGAGAATTAAGGCCAACAAGTTCTATCTTTGCCTAATTATATTTCTCACTATCTTGGCGTCCTTTGGGTTCATTTGGGCCACTCTGCCATAAATCCCTGACTAGTGGAGGGCTGCAGTGATGGTTGAAATCCTACAACTTTCTCCCATCTCCCCCCTGCATCTCTGGAGTTGATCTTTGGGTCCTTCTTTACCGCTCTCACAAATTCTCTTCTCCCCTGATAGCTCAGTTTGGGCAGACGGCCAGCTCTAGATAGTTTTCTGGTCATCAAACACAGCTGGAAGTTTTTAAAGAAGTGCCCCATGAAACACGGTGCAGATTATTAGGTTACATAAGGTTTAGATATATTTAAGTCTGTTTGGATATTCTAATTATCTGCTTTCTCGTTCGCGTACAGTTTTGTGAATATCTCGATTTTGTTTATGTTCTGTTATCTTGTTCTTTTGTAATTAAAGTTTGTTACTGCATTCATGGATCTGGCTAACTTCACTACGTTACAGAATACTCAGGACACCCATGCCTCACCAGCAGAGCCATAAGACGGCCTCTTCTCACCAGCAAAATTTTCATTAGCTATTAACAATCAAGAACACCCCATGAAATATTTAGATCTTTATTTAGAAACTTTGAAATCTTTGTTTAAAATTTTCTCTGGTAAAGAACAAAAAAGATGTCAACTTTTCAACTGAGGAAGTTGTGTTAATTAAATGACCAGTTTGACATCGGTCTGGGGAAAGTTTTCCCCACTCCTCAATGTAGAATACTATTCTTTCAGCTGTAAGATGAGGGGTTTCTTACATGTACAGCCCCTTTAAGTCACCACACAGCATCTCAATGGGATTCTTATAAGGGTTTTGACTCGGCCATTCCAGGACTCACCAGTCCACAGATTTCAGTCAGTTCTTGATAGATTTACTGGTATGTGTTGGCTAATTTGCATCATGTTGCAGTTCCACTTCAGCTTTAAAACTTTTTGAAATTTTCTCAAATGTTCCTTAAGCATACTCTGATACAAGGTAGAATTCAAGGTGTATTTTATGGTGGTAATCTGGCAAGGTCCTGCTGCAGCAAAGCATGTCCATACACAGTTGGTTTGAGGTTATTTTTCTTGAGTGCTGTGTCAAACATCTCCTTGGTTGCAACAGTAGAAGGAGCCAGCTGTTGGTCAAGTGATGATACGTCAGAGTTTTTAGTGACTTCTTGTAACATCTTGCGGTCTGTTCTCAGGGGGAATTTCAATGAACTAATAGAAAATTAACCAACAACAAAAAGCAGAGATGAATTTATGTGGTAAATATAATGGTTTGCATCTAACAGTAAATACAAACACAGCAGTCACTAAACAGTCACTGTTTTAGCTTAGCACGGACACCAGTCTTCTTTCCGTGCTTCCGGTTCCTTGCGCACCGGTCTGAGTTCGTCCACTAAAATTTCATCATGCAGTTGGTTACTGCAGGATTTTCCAGCCTTAAAAATGTCGTTCCACATAAATGTACATGAACACCATGGTTTGGTGTCCATGTGCTGTGGTAGTCGGGCTATTTGAAAAGAATAACACTAGGATAGAATTTGCTTGGAAGGCCAGACTTGGGCACGTTGCCAGTTGTTTTGAATATCCTCAACTTGTAGAATATTTTGCAGACAGCTTTTCATAGTTTTTTAAATCCTTTTTCAGATACACTGCTGCTACACTCCTCTTTCTGATCTAACCAGATCACCAATCACTTTAGCTGTCAAGTGCACACCAAACTAAATGTCATGGGTTAAAATAGGGCCAGCCTCCATTTAAAAAGCTGTGGAAAAATCATGCTCTAAATCAAGTGTACCTGATACACATGTGTGTGATTTTAGCTATAAATATTGGGGTTGACCTCATTTATTTATCAGAAATTGTTTTTTTTGTTTTGTTTTAATTGTTTGGCTGTCTTACTGAATCTCTCAGTATTGCTTTAAATTGGTATAAAATATCTATGTGTCCAAATATGTTTAAAGGATTTCACTTGCTAATTATTTTGCATGACTGTAGGAGTGTGCAGTGGCTTGACTCACATTTGCTAATCAGTCTGAGGATCTAACAGAAAACTGGCCTGATCCTTTCACGTCAACCTCATCAGGTATCAGCCTGGAGCCTGTATTTCTGCCATGTTGTTGAATGAACACAAATCAGCTCAGGCCCTGCTCAGTTAAATGACCACATAACCATTAAACGTTCATTCGCTGTTACACAAATCAACAGCCCACAATCTCAGAACTGTACACTAGCCTTGCTTTATTAGGACTCATTCATTCATTCATTCATCTTCTTACCCGCTTATTCCCAAATCCGGGGTCACAGTGGTCTGCTGCGCCTATCCCAGCAGAGGGTAGAGGGTAGAGGGTAAGAAGGGTAGGCAGAGTCCATCACAGGGCAACACATAGACAAACAACCATTCACACACACATTCACTCCTATGGACAATTTACAATTACCAATTCACCTAATCTGCATGTTTTTGGACTGTGGGAGGAAACCGGAACACCCGGAGGAAACCCACGCACAGAAAGATCCCGGCCGGGATTCGAACTTGGGACCTTCTTGTTGTGAGGCACCTGTGCTATCCACTGCGCCACCGCGCCGCCCCTATTAGGAATCATAATAATAAAATGTGCATTTGAAAAGCATTTCATCAGAATGGAGCTTGAGTTATGTCTGGCTCATATGGGAAAGACAAGCTCTTTTAAATAGAGTAGTTTTTACTTCATGTAAAACAAAACAGCAGTGTGTAAACATTACAGCCGTGTTTGATTTAAGAGTACAGAATGGTAAATTATACAGTGTGCAACTCTGATCGCATGAAGTATGCAGTGATTAATTATTTGATATTTGAGAGGTTTTTTTCAGCTTGGACTTAGTAGTGCACACACATGTCCAGTGGTTCTTATAACGTCCTTCCCTTCACAGTGTCTCTGTTCACAGACGGAGAACAGCGATGAGCTGGTCAGCAACCGAAATAGACGGTTCATCCGCTAGCGCAGCTAGCTGCGTTGAAATTCCTTCGAGAACGGTTTAATTCCCGAAATCAATTTATCGCAGCCCGCTGAATCCGTAATAGGTGAGTATGAGAATGAGGAGTCCAGATCCATGATGCTGTGAAGCGCTTTATTCAAATAACAGGGCAGCGTAACAAAAGAAAAACACAAAACTGAAACGCAAAAGTAAACTTAGACGGTAGGCAGGCAACACGAACGTAATGGGAAAATAAGGCTGCTAGCAAGAAAAACTAATAAACACTTAGGTTAAGACTAGAGGATCACACCTTCAAGCTTGAGATCGAGATAATGGTCAAGTTCACGAAAGCTTTAATGACTCGTGCCATAGTAAGTGACTCATACGCTTAAGTATCGCGCCATCGCCTCGGATGACCAATCCAAGACGAAGACGCTAACTATGAGACTAAAGACTTGGCTTAGACCAAGTCTTTCACAGCCACTCTGATACCTGAGCAACATGGTTTACCAAACTCAGCTTTTTAAATAAAATGAGAGAAGTAACAATAATATAAACTTTGTAAATTACTTTTAGTTAAAAATCATCAATGCAGTGTTGCCACATAAGATATCACTGAAAAATAAATAAGCAAAATTAGGCTGTGTCCGCAGATTAATAGATCTTGAGTTGAGTGTATTCAAGTTCACTTCTCATCATCTATAATTAACAAATTTTATTTTACTACATTATAGTTACAGTTAAATAATCAAGTGTGCATTAAAATATATAGTTACGTGGTTTTAAGTAAAATTATATAAAAATGTTATTGGGTCACTACAGCGTCATGGACCCATATCCCTGGCATATTCTGCACCATCAATAACAGAACTTTATACACACCAAACCCTACACTCAAAAGTGCTTCTCAAAATGGCATGCCAGTTTAAACACTAAGAGTCACTTTTAATGACTCTTTAAACATCTGTTGATGATGGTCATTAATAAAATTAATCTAAATCCAATATGCTTTATGTTTTCTAAAGTTAACAGGCCTTCTTGGAAACCATGATTTTCATTTTAAATATTTAAGGATTTTAGTCTGCCCTGACCCGAAGTTAACAAAAATGTTTTAGTATGGTACAATGCTTAAATAACCTAAAAGTTAAATAGGAAAAACTACAGAAATATCTATTTTTATTTGAGCAGCAGAGAAAGCTTCAGGAGATCTGACTTTGCATAAAAGATGGAAAAAAGCGCTTCACCTTAGATAGATAATCAGATCTTTGCTATGCCACTGTTAACAGAGCTGGTATCCACCAGTCTGCTGATTCACAACCCATTTGCTCTCTTTTACTATTTTTTTCATTTTTCCCTCAGCCGCTAATTGATATAGCTATTTCCTGCAGTTGCTAGGTAACGCCCAGACGGCGCCTTCATCGTATCTCCACAAAGTTCGGTGTCTGTACAAAGTCCACTGAAGGCGAGTAGTTGAGAACCCAAAGTGTAGTTTATTTAAAAGGTGATAACTAATTACAAAAAAGGTTGATAGGGCAAAGGGTTTACATGATAGAAAACATGAGGAGAAAATAGATCACAAGTTTACAGTTTAGTTCAGTAAACAGACATGAGAAAAATATGATAAACATAAAACAAGAAAACAATAAGTCATGAACACCATACCTTACATAACTGGTACCGGTCTGTGGATCAATATTGGGTGGCACGAGAAATCATTAATTATGTCTGTTATATTTATTGCCTCAGTCAGAACAATGAAATATTGAATAGTGAAGAGACAAATGAGTCTACGACTTCCAAGAAAAGAAAGCTTGCAACAGACAATATCAGGAGTCGGACTTGAAATATGGATTTATCGTGACAGGTGATTCCCACACACCAAAACTTGCTCTGCAGCTACAGGCTTTATTTATGTTTATATTATATGTTATACTCATGTTATGTTATATATTTATATGCTAATAAAGTTGCATACAGGTACACGGTGGATTCACGTTTATTGATATATTTACAATATAAACAATGAAAGTACACATCTCCCCCGAACCCCCACTCTGTAAAATTTTCAAGCGTTGACCGGTCCACGGTGATAAAAAAGGTTGGGGACCACTGCCTTACATAACTCTTTTCTCAATGGCCAGCTCCCAACGCTGATATTCAATAGCAACGCAATAAACATTTTTTGGCGGGTGGTGAAGCATAGGTGGTACAAAAGGTGTGATGTTATTTGACCATCTTCAAACTAGACTGTTGAGCGGCAGCCATTTTGGAGCTTGTCCGTGGATCCATCTTGGATCCTGGCTGAAGAAGTGGCCATCTTGGAGCTTGAATCTGATGTGGCAGTTAATAGTGGGGGTGGCAAGGTTCTTCATCTGTTAACTTCACAGTGAATGAGGAACAGCTTAGCTGCATTGCATAATCTATCTATTCTACCAGGGACCCATGGCATCTTATGTCCTGAACATAGTCCTCAATGGGTCTGCTGCTTTGACAAAATCATAACAGAAAGGTAACTTCTGGGTTCATTTTGTTCATGAATTTTTCTGTAACAAACTCCACTAAAGGTGAGTAGTTAGAAACACTAAGTGCAGTTTATTTAAGGTGATAAGGTGATAACTTTACAAAAACATGTCACCAAACAGCAAACAAAAACTATGCTAGACTTTACGTTACAAGGCATGAACATAAACAAGAGCACCAACATTTTCAAACAAACATAAAACACAGTTAACAAAGTCAAACTCTACCTCCAGATGTGTCCTGAGGCCAATACGGTGTCTAACGCTCAGACACTAAACACTTGTGTTTTAAATATAAATTATGGCTCTGCAACTCAGTCTGCTAATACTGTACAATGTAGCAATTTACATTATTTATTTTTTGACCTAATTAAGAAAATAAGCTGTCAAACCACCAGGCAGGTACATCAGCATCCTGCCTGACAAGTCTCTGCTGTGGTTTAGAAAGGCCTTTGATGTAATTTATAAAGGTTTATATTCATAAAGTATAAATCTTACCACTGATGAATAATTGATCTCCAGTGAGCACTGCTTATTGTTTACACCACTGAAAGGTTTCACTCACAAACCAGAATCAAAGCTGAGATTGAAAAGGCTGTAAGAGTACACATACCAACACAGAGGCTTTTGTGGTCTATGGGGCTGGGTCTTAAAATATTAAATTAAATAGAAATATAGCGATCATAAGTGTTCCAATTTCTGTTATGTCCAGTGCATCCATGGATCAGTACGTTTACCTTAGGCTGTTTTGTCATATGTAGTCTGAATGCAAAAATTGGATATGGGTCAATTATAAAAGAAGGACTTTAAAAAGATCAGATGTAGCACCAAAATCTAATTTAGGAGTCAAGATCTGCAGAAATGCAGCCTCGATGTCATTTTAATATTGACATTGTTATGAATGTACATTTGCCTTTTAAACACAAAATAATTTACATTCTTGATTATACATTTTTGCCAACCTCAGACACTGTTACGTGCTATAAACACAGGCAGGAGTTAGACTTTGGGAACACGCTTTTATTTTACAGACACATAACTCCTGTCATATATTTTAATTGGTTTTAATAAGCTACATGCTTATTTAATGTTTTATACTGTATAAACCAATATAACTAGCTATTAGTTTGAGTTTTCACTGTCTTCACCTCTACGTGCCTAGTATTATTTTTATTATTAAGAAGATAAATAAGAAAATGTTCACCATCTATCTGCCAACATGTTACCACAGATACAGTAGAAAAAAAGCTTTTTTCATATACTACAGAAAATTCTGAATAATCCATGCAATCTGGAAACATTTTATAGCTTGTAGAAAAAATAATGAAAGATGGGGATACAAAATTATATTTGACAGCTATTATCTGTTTATTATAAACATATCTTATTATATCCCTCTCCAGTATGGACACTAAATATGAGATACAAACCCCAGCCCAAGACCTACATCGTCTATAAAAACAGTTATAATACTAACGTACAAACTGCTGTATCATAAAATAATCACAATAGTGTACTTCTGCAAAAACTGGTTCCGGCTGAGACATCAACAATAAGAACAGCTTGCAATGGAATCAATAAAATTTTGAATCAATAGACAAAAGACTCAAATTTGATCTGAGTCTATTCACTTTGGCCTAAAAATGATCCTATAATTTAACCGAAAGCTTAATGGGAACAGAGTAGCTTCACATGGTGCCATTCTCATACGTTTCCTTTTTTATTTTATGGTTTGAAGGCTAAGACTGACTGTGAGACAACTTGTTCAGTTTTGATCAGCTTTCCTAGATGTGATGGTAGCTGTGCCACTGCAATTACCTTCTGTTGTCTCTTTATATAGCTCTCTTTTTATTCAAAGGGTCATCAGATGTGACATGCACTTTCAGAAGTTAGTTTGAACTGAAATGTGTATTGGCAGTGGTGTACACAACCACTCTGTAATGATAAAGATCCACCCAGTGATATCATTAAATAATTGCCTTAGTTTTTCTCTTTTTTGAAACAAACCATTTTCATGTGCCTGTTTTTGTGATTAGCACAATGAGGCAGGGTGGTGCAGTGGCGTAGTAGATAGCACGGTTGCCTCACAACAACAAGGTCCCGGGTTTAAATCCCAGGTCAGGGATTTTTCTGTGAGGAGTTTGCATGTTCTCCCCACACTTGTGTAGGTTTCCTCCGGGTACTCCGGTTTCCTTCCACCGTCCAAAAACATGCAGATTAGGTAGATTGGTAGTTCTAAATAGTCCATGCAACAGACTGGCGATCCGTTTAGGGTATACTCCTGCCTCTCGCTCTATGTGCGCTGGGATAGGCACCAGCAGAACCCTGAATTAGGGAATAAAAAAAAAATTTATTATCAGGTGTCACAAAGCGAGGGGGGCAGGATCGGGGATGAAAAGCGCACCCACACGCAGAGTTGGCAAGTTTGAATTGTCCATATTTATTTAGTAG